>ML688537.1:1234568-1258824 GCA_007922175.1 Pelusios castaneus
GCAGCCCCCCCTGCCACCGGAAGCCCTGCAGCTGGGCTAGGGGGCTGGCTGTGGGCAGTGCATGGTGGGACAGGTGCCCACCATGCACTGCTCTTCTTTCGCAAAGAGCATTCACAGGGTGAATGCTCCTTTGCGAAAGAAAGTGCACGTGTGTACACGAGAAAGCGCTATATTTATAGCGCTTTACTTGTCCCGCAATAACTTATTGCGGGACAAGTATTCTCGTGTGTACATAGCCTGAGTTATTTACCTCCTTAAATCATGATTTAAGGACTTTAAGATACAGAGAATTCACCGGTAGGTGAGCCATTCCCTGTGCTACAGAGGAAGGTGAAAACCCCCCAGAGCCGAAGCCAATCTGCCCTGCGGGAAAATTCCTTCCCAACCCCAAATATGGCGATCAGTTAACCCTGAACACGTGGGCAAGTCTCACCAGCCAGTTACCCAAGAAACAATTCTCTGTAATAAGTCAGAACCCACCCCATGTACCCTCCTCTCTTAGGCTACTTGTATATCCACTACCCATAGCCAAAGATCAGTCAGTTTCCAAAATAGGCTAATCATACCATCCCCTCCATAAATTTATCAAGCTCAGTTTTGAAAGCAGTTATGGTTTTTGCCCTCACAACTCCCCTTGGAAGGCTATTCCAGAACTTTACTCCTCTAATGGTTAGAAACCTGCGTCTAATTTCAAGCCTAAATTTCTTGATGTACAGTTTATAACCATTTGTTCTGGTGTCCGCATTGGTGCTGTACTCAAATAATTCCTCTCCCTCCCTGATATTAATCCCTCTGATGTATTTATAGAGAGCAATCATATTGCCCCCCCCCCCCCAACCTCCTTTTGGTTAGGCTAAACAAGCCAAGCTTCTTGAGTCTCCACTCATAGGGCAGGTTTTCAACTCCACAGACCATCCTTGTAGCTCTTCTCTGTACCTGTTCCAATTTGAATTCATCCTTTCTGTTTCCTCACTTCTGCAGGTGGATATTGTAGTTTTAAGAATGCTTGATAGAGATCCTGAAGGTATCTGTCTCTGTCCTAAGGATTAGAGCAAATGTGGTTATATTTCAGGGCTTGACTGTAGACAATGGATTGTGTGGATGAAAGCTCGAGCGATGTAGTTAACTATTATATGCAAATCTGACTCAGTTGCCTGAGGGTTGAACAGGGACTATGGATTTTTTTTCTCATTTCAACAGTTGATTTGACCTCACCTTCCTCTATATGTTGTTCCCCAGTATTTGAATCTCAACACCTCTTTGATTTGCTGTTACAGCCTGACCTGATCCTATGTCATACACTTCCCTGATTTAATTTCCTCCCATTCTGTAGGTTCCCCATCTTCAAATTGTCTGACGAAGTGGGATTTTCTCCCATGAAAGCTCATACGATAAATAAATTTGCTAGTCCTTAAAAGTGCCACAGGATTCCTTGTTGTTTTTTTAATCTTGAAGAATGTGTTCCATTTTTTATTCTTGATAAAACTTGGTTTAGGTGTATATTGAATAATTTCATTTAGATAGAACAAGATGTGTGAGTGAAGAGTGTGTGTGATGGGATCAGTCTCCAACTCTAGCCTGTCCTGAAGAAATGCAAATAACACCTTAATGGCTAAAGAATGCAGACAAATCCTTGAAAAAGCGAGATGAAGGCTCTGCTCCAGGAAAAAAAAGCACAAAGTATAATCAAAACAAGATAAGTCATGTCTGCAATTGACTGGTGATCAATGATCTCATGGAGCCCTGAGGCAACATGACACAGCAAGACCAACAGCCTTACATGAGAGCCAGCAGTTATAAAAGATGGGTAAAAACGTGGACGCTCTGGGTCTCGTTCTACAACTGTCATCTTGGATCATCGGATTCATGACAATGGAGGCCTGGCTCCTGCATCGTGTCCAGCCTAGCTGGACACTAGGCTGACTTGAGCAATACAAAAGGACTGGTAATTATATCACACCAGCTTGCAGAACTTCTTGGCTATGAATGTGTGTGTCAATGTGACAGCTTTCTGCTATTCTTACATTTACCATAAAAGTGGCTTATTGCTTTTTCCCCCTGAATAAGATCCTACTAGTCTTTTATTCTCTAAGTATAACAGTGAGACTGCCTTTTTAATTAGGTGGCATCCCTCCACAACCAATTAAATACCTATCACAAGGATGAGAGGAGAAATATTGAGCCTGCCTTTCTACTGGCCCCTCAACCTTATTATCCAGAGAAAAAAATGAGCTTTTGAGCCCCAATTGGTTAAAACTGAAAACCCTGATCTTGGCGTAAGCGATGAACATATTTTACTCACCACTACTATTGTCCCTTTCAAATTTTCTCACTTCCAAATGTTTATAAAAGTGTGTGGTCCCATCTCTGGTATAATTAGGACAAAGTTCAAATGGGTAAGGAAGTCAGGTATATATACGGATGGGAGTGGTCAGTAGGTAGGGGACAACGCATTGCAAAGCAGGCAATTGTAAAACATTGAGGATATACTGAGGATATGATATATCATACATCACATGAGTGTATATATATAAAATGAGGACATCATGCCTTAATAACTACAGTTTAACTGAGGTTCTAAATCAGCACAATTAGCTGAACTGGCATCAGTAGCTTTAGTAATAAGGGGGATGGCTGATCAGGGGGACAAATGTCTTACTTTCCACCAACTCCATTACAAGTGCCTTCAATCTACTGTCTCAATCTTTCTTGATACAGGGCCTGAAGCCTTTGCAAATCCTGCACTTCTCCTATACATGAGCCTCTCCTAAGCCCTTTAGCCAGCTCTGGTGCAAATCATTATCTGGCATAGGCTTCTTACATGAAGAGCAGGGTTTAACACCCAGAGACCAGGGTATGCCCCGTCTCTGGGCCAGTCTCCAAACCTAATATTATATCTAACACTAACACTTAGAGGAGGTCTTCACTGACAAGTAAATTCACCACCATCAGTTGAAACTTGCTGATTGACTGCTGGGGTCTGTGAAGACCATCTCAGCCAATCAGGAAGTTCAATCCCAGAACACCACTCTGGAGTCAGAAGAAGGCCCCTCCCTTTGACTCAGCACAATAGATGTTCTGGGAGGTAGGCTCTTGAGCGGAGGTATGCAAGTTATTTTAAGTAACTTGTGGATCTCAATTCCAAAGGGTTAGCCGTGTTAGTCTATTGTAGAAAGACAACAGAGTCCTGTGGCACTTTTAAAGACTAACAGATTTATTTATCGCATGAGCTTTTGTGGGAGAAAATCCCACTTCGTCAGACGCTTTGAAGATGGGAAAGTTACAGCAGCTAGTAACTGACTGGGGCTGTGCCAGCTCCTGAGAGCTGAAGCCAGATTCAGCCTAGCTGCTGCTGATTGGCAGCTCTGACTGGCCACTGTGCTTTGATGGGCTGGGCTCACACAGAGCCCTAGGAAGAGGGCAGAGGGAGTGGGGACTAACCAGCAGCTCCCAATGCTGTTTGTTCAGAGCCCCCACTGGCCCTGATCATCCAAAGGGGTAGCTGTGGTGGCTGGCAGCCAGGGAAGGGGGGAGGCAGCAGCCCATCATCAGCTGATGTGTGTGTGGGGGTCTGGCCACTGAGGAGGCTTTGTCGAGCTAGGTTCAGGGAGCTCGAGAAACAGCTGAGAGGAGAGAGAGTTGCCAACAGCTCCCAGTGTTTTTCAGAGCCTTCGCTGGCTCGGATCCAAGCAACTGTTATTCTGCCTAGGCTGGGCTGGGAAGTCTGGGCTGCTGCAGTTTCTCAGCTGATCAGTGGAGGTGGGGACTGGCCACTGAAACTGAACACCAGCTCTGATGGCTGGGCTCTGGCTCTCACAGTCTGGAGTCAGAGACTGAAAGACAGCTGGGTGTGGGACCCAGGATCCAGATGAACCAGTAAAAGCCCGTTGCTGTTCAGATCCCCGGCTAGCCCGGATCTGAGCAACTCTTATTCTGCTGAGGCTGGCCATGTGAAATGGGGGCTGCTGAGATCACTCAGCTGTTTGGTGCTGGAGGGAGTGGCCAGCAGTGGGGGAAGTGGTAGTGGGAGCAACTGTTACTCCACCTGAACTGGCCCCTGGATTGTCAGGACTGCAGATGTAACCCATCAGATGTTCTGGGCAAAGCAATGGTGCTCTCTGCACATACAGCCGTGACCAGATAAAAATAGTATCCATACCCGAGCCGCAATCTGCAGCAAGGGGTCTGCAGATATCTGCATTTGCACCCGCGGATGCACATATCCGCAGATAAGAAGCGCATATCCGCAGATCTGCAGGGCTCTAACCATCACAGTCAGTAAGAAGGCACTGACAGGAAGGGGGCCAGCAGCAAAATAAAAAAAAAATCCAAGTTGATTTTACCAGACTGCTACCCAGCACTATTAAGGCTACTAACTCTAACTTTCACCTTTGGATTGAAGTATATCCAGCAAGCACATGACACCGTTGGAAAATGCCAAGCCTTATTCCTGACCATTTCTACTTGTTTTTTTAATTTAACCTTTTACTTTCTCCTACAGTGCAAAGTCCTGCACCTAGGATGGAAAAATCCCATGTACAGGCTGGGGACCAATCAGCTAAGTAGCAGCTCTGTAGAAAAGGACCTGGGGGTTATGGTGGACGGGAAGCTGGATATGAACCAACAGTGTGCTCTTGTTGCCAAAAAGGCCAATGGCATATTGGGCTGCATCAGTAGGAGCATTGCCAACAGATTCAGAAATGTGATTATTCTCCTCTATTCGGCACTGGTGAGGCCGCATCTGGTATACTGTGTCCAGTTTTGGGCTCCTCATTACAGAAAGGATGTGGACAAATTAGAAAGAGTCCAGTGGAGGGCAACAAAAATGATTAGGGGCCTGGGGCACATGACTTACAAAGAGAGACTGAAGGAACTAGGCTTATTTAGTCTGCAGAAGAGAAGACTAAGGTGAGAATGATAGCAACCTTCAACTACTTGAAGGAGTGCTCCAAGGAGAAGGGAGCTAGGCTGTTCTCAGTGGTGACAGAGGAAAGAACAAGGAGCAATGGTTTCAAATTGCAGCTGGTGTGGTCGAAGTTGGATATTAGGAAAAACGTACTCACTAGGACGGTGGTGAAGCACTGGAATGGGTTACCTCGGTAGGTGGTGGAAACTTTTAAGGCCTGGTTAGACAAAACCCTGGCTGGAATGGTTTAGTGCAGTGATGTCCAACCTTTTTGAATGAGGGGGCCATATTGCAAATATTTTCTCACTGGGAGGGCCAGTGAGCAAATTTTGGATACATAAGGCTTAGGATAAATTTAACCAGTCAAAAAATAAACACGAGTTTACAAACTCAATTTGGTTCTGTAAAAGCGGAAACTTGCATTTCATACCTAAACACAGTTCTCAAATCATATACATCCTTCCTACAGCAGCCTTTATATAAGCATCACTTTCACAACTGTACACAACAAATGTTCACTTTTCTATTAAACCACATTTTGTGAAAACTTGAAAAAAGCTCACCTTTATTTTTTTCAGAATGCATCAGTTTGTACAGAAGGCAGGAGAGCGCACAGGGCAAGGGATGGCAGGGGGCCGCCATGTTGGTTGGCAGGAATAAGCATGGGGAGCAGAGGAAGATCTGGGCTGGCAAGGGAGGATGGGTGGGGTGGCAAGGAAGAATGGGGTGGGGTGGCAAGGGGGACCATGGCAAGGCAGGGAAGCAGTCCAGGACAAAAGACAGGAGGGATGGCAAGGGAACATTATAGGGCAGGGGAGGGCAAGGGTGGCCATGTGAGGTGGCAGGGAAAGTGTGGGGAGTGTGAGGAGCCGGGCAAGGGAAGGATGGTAAGAAAGGCAGGGGTGGCAAGAGAGCATGGCAGGGTTGGAAGGAAACCATCTGACCAGCTGGTGGGACCCCTACTAATTCCCTTCCCCCCCACACCCTTCACTGGCTCTCTTACCCCTTCTTCCTGCCCCACACCACTCAGGTTCCCCAACCAGTGCAGTGCGGGCTCCCCTTCCCTATTGGCTACCTGACCCCTTCCCTGGCCCCATGCTGTGTGGGCTCCCTGACCACTTCCCTTTCTCCAGCTCTGTCGGCTCCCAGACCCTTTCCCTTGCCGCTACTGTGCCATACCACTGCATGGGTTTCTAGACCCTTTCCCTTCCCTTTCCAGGCATGGGCTCTGCTCCACTCCCTTCCCCTGCACTTGTCTTTCCTTCCCATGTGCAGGCTCACCTCCGTCTATGGCTCCTCTCCCTCCCCAATCTTTTCCTGCATGACGATCCTCTTCCTCCCCAATCTGTTCCTGCATGCAGGTCCATCCCGTGCAGGGAGCAGGGCCCAGGGCCAACTGGCCAAAGCGGGGACCCCACCCCCATGCTGGACAGGAGCGTGGTGGGCCAACTGGACTGCTCTTCCCCCTAGGGAGCTGTCCTTGAGCCAGAAGGCCGAGGCTGCCGGCATGGGGAGCCAGCTCCTGCCCCGGCCCTGGATGCCGAGGCCGCCTGTTGTGGGGGTGGGAGGAACTGGCTCCAGTCCTGGCCCCGGGCCGGGAGGCCACCTGCGGGGGGGGAGTCAGCCCCGACCCTGGAAGCCGAGGCTGAGACTGCCTGCGGGCTGGGGGGGAGAGGGGTAGATGGAGGGGAAGACAGAGCTGGCTCCGGTCCTGGAGGCCGCCTGCGGGAGGGACCCGGCGGACCCGGCCCTGGACCAGGAAGCCGAGGCCGCCTGCGAGGGGGAGCCAGCTCCAGTGCCAGCTGTGTGGGGCAGGCCGGCCCAGAGGCCGGGCCCCACATGCTCCACCCAGGGCCTGACTGCTCCACCCTGGGGGCGGGGAGGGCTGGCCCAGGGGCCAGGCATAGCCCTCCTGGCCCGCCGAACTCCGCTCCGCCCCACTGCCTTTAGCTCACTGCCAAAGGCAGCAGGGCGGTTGTGGGAGGAGGGACTGCATCGAGCATGGGCCCTGCACTGCCCTGCTGGGAGCGGGACAGCACGGGGCCCACGTAACCTCTTGACGGGAGCTGGAAAGAGGGAGCTGGAAAGAATCCTCTGATTGTCCTTCATGTGGGTACAAATGATGTAGATAGATTCTCACTGGAACGTATCACAGGTGACTATGCCAGGCTGGGGAGGACTCTCAAGGAAATAGAAGCTCAGGTGATCTTTAGTGGGATTCTGCCTGTCCCTAGAGGAGGACAACAAAGGTGTGAGAAGACCCTGATGATAAACAGATGGCTTAGGCAGTGGTGCTATAAGGAGGGCTTTGGCATGTATGGTCACTGGGAGCATTCATAGACAGAAGACTGTTCTCCTGGGATGGACTGCACCTGAGTAGGGAGGGAAATAGACTTCTGGGAGGGAGATTAGCACAACTGATCAAGAGAGCTTTAAACTAGAGAGCTGGGGGAGATGGGTGGGAGATGCCCGAATAATCTCCGCGCCTGATATTAGTGTTGAGAAGGAAGAAAATGAAATAAGAAAGGACACAGAAATAGGTAGCGGCATGAGGGTTACGAGAAGGAGGAGTAGTGTAAATGGCAGTCTAGTGAGTGATATTGTCTGTGGAACGACTGTGCCGAATCAGGCAAAGAACGTGAGTGAGGCCAAGCAGCACAAACTAAAATGTTTATATACTAACGCGAGAAGCCTGGGTAATAAAATGGAGGAGCTGGAGCTACTGGTAGAGGAAGTGAGACCAGATATTATAGGGATAACTGAAACATGGTGGAATAGTAGTCATGACCGGTATTGAAGGCTATGTGCTCTTTAGGAAAGATAGATATAAAGGCAAAGGTGGGGGAGTGGCATTGTATGTCAGTGAGGAGATAGACTGCAGGGAAATTCAAAGTGATGGAATTAACAAGACAGAATGAATATGGGTAAAAATCATGTTAGGGAAAAAAGGTACTAAAGTTTCTCCTGGAATGGTGCTTGGAGTGTGTTACAGACCGCCAGGATCTGATCTAGACATGGATAGGGACCTCTTTAAGGCCTTTAAGGAAGTTATACTACTGGGAACTGTGTGATTATGGAAGACTTTAACTTCCCAGATATAGACTGGAGGAAGTGTGCTAGTAGTAATAAGAGGGCCCAGTTTCTCCTGGATGTGATAGCTGATGAATTCCTTCTCCAAATGGTTACCGAACCAAGGAGAGGGGATGCCATCTTAGATTTAGTACTGGTGAGTAGTGAGGACCTCATAGATGAACTGGTTGTAGGGGACAACTTAGGTTCAAGTGACCATGAGCTAATTCAGTTCAAATTAATTGGAAGGATAAACAAAAATAAATCAGCAACCAGGATCTTTGACTTTAAAAAGGCTAACTTTAGAAAATTAAAGGAATTAGTTGGGGAAGTGGACTGGATAGAAGAACTCAGGAATGTAAATGTAGAAGAGGCTTGGAATCGTTTCAAATCAAAGTTGCATGAACTATCTAAAGCCTACATTCTAAGGAAGGGGAAAAAATTCATAGGCAAGAGCTATGGACCAAGCTGGATGTGTAAGCATCTCAGAAAGGCGATTAGGAGGAAGCACAGAGCATACAAGGAGTGGAAAAGGGGAGAGATCAGCCAGGAAAGCTACCTTGTAGAGGTCAGAACATGTAGAGAGAGAGTGAGAAAGGCAAAAAGTCAAGCTGAGCTGGACTTTGCGAAGGGAATTAAAACCAATAGTAAAAGGTTGTTTAGCCATATAAATAGGAAAAAAACAAAGAAAGAAGAAGTGGGACCACTAAAAACTGAGGATGGGGTGGAGGTCAAGGATAATCTAGGCATGGCTCAATGTCTAAATAAGTACTTTGCATCTGTTTTCAATGAGAGTGAAGTTGAGCTAGGAGGTAGAGATAGGGCAGCTAATGAGAATGAGATCATGAATGTGGAAATTACCATACCTGAGGTAGAAGCCAAACTTGAGCTGCTGGATGTGACTAAATCGGGAGGCCCGGACAATTTCCATCCGAGGATACTAAAGGAACTGGCTCATGAAATTGCCAGCCCTTTAACAAGGATTTTTAATGAATCTGTAAACTTGGGGGTTGTACCGTATGACTGGAGAATCGCTAATGTAGTTCCTATTTTCAAGAAAGGGAATAAAAATGATCCAGGTAACTACCAGCCTGTTAGTTTGACCTCGGTAGTATACAAGGTCTTGGAGAAAATTTTGAAGGAGAAAGTACTTAAGGCTATAGAGGATAATGGTAACTGTGATAAAATACAACATGGCTTTACAAAAGGGAGATCATGCCAGACCAACTTGATCTCCTTTTTTGAAAGGATAACAGATTTTTTAGATAAAGGGAATGTGGTGGACCTAATTTACTTAGATTTCAGCAAGGTATTTGATGCAGTTCCACATAGGGAGTTATTAGTTAAGTTACAGAAGATGGGGACTAATATGAATATAGTAAGGTGGATAAGGAACTGGCTAAAAGGGAGACTACAGCGGATCATATTGAAGGGTGAACTGTCAAGCTGGAGGGAGGTTACCAGTGGAGTCCCTCAGGGATCTGTCTTGGGACCGATCTTGTTCAACCTTTTTGTTACTGACCTTGGCACAAAAAGCGGGAATGTGCTAATAAAGTTTGCGGATGACACCAAGTTGGGAGGTATTGCCGATACGGAGAAGGATCGGGATACCCTACAGAAAGTTCTGGATGACCTTGTAAACTGGAGTATCAGGAACAGGATGAAATTTAATAATGGGAAGTGCAAGGTCATGCATTTAAGGACAAACAACAACCATTTTTCCTATAAATTGGGGACACATCAGTTGGAACGGACTGAGGAGGAGAAGGATCTGGGAGTAATGGTTGAACATAGAATGACTATGAGCCGCCAATGTGATGTAGCCGTGAAAAAAGCTAATGTGGTTCTAGGATGTATCAGGAGAGGTATTTCAAGTAGAGACAGGGAGGTGTTAGTGCCTCTGTACAAGGCACTGGTGGGACCCCATCTGGAATATTGCATGCAGTTCTGGTCCCCCATGTTTAAAAAGGATGAATTCGAATTGGAACAGGTTCAGAGAAGGGCTACAAGGATGGTCTGTGGAGTGGAAAACCTGCCTTATGAGTGGAGACTCAAGAAGAAGGCTGAGGGGGGATATGATTGCTCTCTATAAATACATCAGAGGGATTAACATCAGGGAGGGAGAGGAATTATTTGAGTACAGCACCAATGTGGACACCAGAACAAATGGTTATAAACTGTCCATCAAGAAATTTAGGCTTGAAATTAGATGCAGGTTTCTAACCATTAGAGGTGTAAAGTTCTGGAATAACTTTCCAAGGGGAGTTGTGGGGCAAAAGCCATAACTGCTTTCAAATCTGAGCTTGATAAATTTATGGAGGGAATGGTATGATTAGCCTATTTTGGAAATTGACTGATATTTGGCTACGTGTGGTGGATTTACAAGTGGCCTACGAGGGGAGAGTACATGGGGTGGGTTCTGAGTTATTACAGAGAATTGTTTCTTGGATAACTGGCTGTTGAGACTTGCCCATGTGCTCAGGGTTTAACTGATCGCCATATTTGGGGTTGGGAAGGAATTTTCCTCCAGGGCTGATTGGCCTGGGCTCTGGGGGTTTTTCGCCTTCCTCTGTAGCACAGGGCATGGCTCACCTATGGGTGAATTCTCTGTATCTTAAAGTCCTTAAATCATGATTTAAGGAGGTAAATAACTCAGTCATAGGTTGGTGGCCTATTGCTGGAGTGGGTGGGTGAGGTCTTGAGGCCTGCATTTTGCAGGAGGTCAGACTAGATGATCGTACTGGTCCCTTCTGATCTTAAAGTCTATGAGTCTGAGTCTATGAGTAACCGCAGAGCCCAGGGCGATTGCCCCATTCGCCCCCACCTAGGGACAGCCCTGCCTCTATGCCGATCCTCTCCCTCCCCATTCTTTTCCTGCATGCCGATCCTCTCCCTCCCCAATCTTTTCCTGCATGCCGATCCTCTCCCTCCCCAGTCTTTCCCCCTGCGCTCTGATCCTCTCCCTCCCCAATCTTTTCCTGCATGCCGATCCTCTCCCTCCCCAGTCTTTCCCCCTGCACACTGATCCTCTCCAGTGGTTAAAGTATAATTTGATGGGCCCCGGAACACTCCTAATCTCTGGGCCCTCTTCCCGTATTGTGCGGGCCCCCTTCATGCATGTGAGGGCCCCAGCCCAGGTAGGCGTTTGCGACGACTTCTCAGTACCATATGCATCAGTTATTGCTCCATAAAAATATTTATAATTTTATATGGCATTTATGTCTATATCAGTTATTGTCACAAACTAGCAAACACGGCATAACACAATAAGTATTGTGATCTTTATATTCCTGATATGCACATTTCACTTCATTAAATGCAATGCAAAACTTGGAACACAAAAATTTTAAGTCACTTTCACCAAATTTCAGTGACAGCTCTGTCCTGAAACGTGGTGGGTCAAGTGCTTCAACAGCACTGCTTAGATGTTTTTCTGAGTTTGGCAACAATCTAGCATTCGTACAATCCGCTAAGGCCTAGTAAAACTGACCTTTAGAAATTTCAATTTGCTTGCCAGCATTAACAGACATGTTTACACATACACCTTTAAAGCAACCTACAGCAATTGCCTCACAAGCCTCTTGGTAGAGCTCTGAATCACATGCTCTGCGAGCTATAAACACCTGAACTTATCAACTTACTTGCTGTAGATAATGTTACATCAGATTTTTGAAACACCAAGGACAGGTCGGCAAGTTCCTCCAGAGCATCAATTATGAGACCCAATTTTTTAACAAAAACTGGATTCTCCAGGTTTTTTGCCATGCCAGCAAATTTTGCTTTATCTTTCTCTTCTCATGAGAAATCAGTTAATTTTTTCAAGAAGTGGCTATGGAGGGCTGCATATGATTCCCAAACAGCTCGTACAGTGTGGCAGGTAGAGGCAACCCAACATACATCAAGTACACATTCGAACCTATTAAGCTGGACTTCCAGACCACTCGCACAGTCAGCCAACTCTCTCAAGCACTTCTGTGACTGACTGTACAGAGCATACACTGAATCCATGAATGATTTAAAGTGATTAACTTCACTGCAGCATTTCATAACATCTGCCACGGCCAATTCCAACCAGTGATTAAAACAATGCCAACTTAACAAAAGTGGAAATTGTGTTTTTAATTTTGCAGCAAACACCAGCCTTACTGCCTAACTTGACAGAGGCTCCATCTACACCTAAATCAATCCAATTATCTTTGAGAAATTCCTCCATGAACCCATGTACTGTCAAACGCTGCAGCAAAGCTAATACTACGCCATCAGCATCATTGCTGCCTATGTTCAACCAGATCAAGAAAAAATGTAACAGGACCAATGTTTGCATCAAAAGTTATGCGCAACTAAATTACAAGGCAAGAAAGTTTACTTAAACTCGTACTTTCATCAATTAAAACAAAAATTTGCTGAGAAATGACACTAGAACACAAACTATGTTTCATCTCCACAGATATATGGTCTACTGTGTGAACACAAACAACATTGGTATGCAAAACACAACCCATATCAACACCATTTAACTGCTGTAAGTAATAAGGTCTGGATGGTGAATGACCACCACCCAAATAAAAGATGTTAAATACATGCTAACCTAATAACACTATCTAGGACAGGGGTCTCAAACTCAAATATCCACGAGGGCCACATGAGGACTAGGCTATCGGCCTGACGGCTATGTCACTGAAATCTTTTCATACGAGGAGTTATTATTAGAACTTGAGACAGCACTGCTGGGTAGCCTTATGACATCTTTCTAGGTTCCTGAACGAAACACACATTTACTTTTAGAATTACTTCCATTCAAGATCCAAAGCTGTGTTAGTCTATACCAGCCAAACAAACAAGGAGTGCATCTACACTAGTAAATTAAGTCAACTTAAGGAGGCTTAAGTCAACTTAATTTACTCTGCATCTACACTACAGTTTTCTTAAATTGACTTAAGTTGCTGCTCAAATCGACTTAAGGAAATTTTAAGGCTACTTATTAAGACCTGCTTTTAAGTCGACTTACTGCTTAAGTCGACTCTATTAAGTCGACTTAAGCCAGTGTAGATGTGAAGTAGCCCTAAGTTGACTTCAATGGCCTCCAGAGCTCCCTTCCCCTTTCCCTGACCTCCCTCCCAGAGTTCCTGGCACAGGAAGCAAGCCCTGGCCAATCACGGGGCAGGACACAGCCCTGCCCTCCCTGAAGTTCAGACCCGGCCAGGCCTACCTCTGCAAGCATGGCAGAGCAGGGCAGCCAGTGCCGCAGGCGGGCCCCTTCCTGGAGCCACCAGGAAATCCTGGTTCTGATAGCTATCTGGGGGGATGAGGCAGTGGCCCCCCGGCTGCAGGGCAGCCAGCGGAATAGGGAAGTTTATGCCTGTATTTCCCAGGTCCTGGCTGCCAAGGGCTACACCTGGGACACCCAGCAGGTCCAGGTGAAAATAAAGGACCTGAGGTAGGGCTATCAGAAGGCCCGGGAGGCGAGTCTCAGGATGGGGGCAGCCCGCACCACCACCACCTTCCGCTATTATTTGGAGCTCCACGGCTTCCTGGGGCAGGAACGTGGTGGCTTCCCTGTGCACACAGTCAACTCTGCCGAACCTCCCTCCCCCGACAACGTCCAGGAGGAGGGCTCGGTGGAGGAGACTGTGGTGCCGGAGGAAGGGGAGACCAGCCAGCCCCAGGAGCCAGAGAGCACCTCGCCACCCCTGGAGTCAGCTGCCAGCCTGGAGCTGATCCCTGCCCCAATGCCCAACCCAGCCTCCCAGCAGGAGGGAGAGGAGCAGGTTCCCCCCGCTGAGGAAAACCAGGAGAGGGGCCAGTGCCACAGACACCTGCTGCACCTCCTGATGAGTGCTCCCTCTTCTCTCCCTTCCCCATGGGGCCAGGGCTGGGCATGCCTGTGGGACAGGGACTGCAGGGGGACATGGCCCAGGGACAGGCAGGGTTGAGGGTGGGGAAGGTACTCCCACAGGTATAGAAGGGCTGGGGGCTGTGTGTCAGGGGGGGGAACCCCGAGGCGAGTGGTGCAATGGTGTGTCTGGAGATGGGGTGGGGGGACCATGGGCAGGAGCACTAAGGCCACACAGCATGCACCCGACACCTCTGGCACGTGGCCTCAGGAGAGACCCCCCGAGGCAGGGCTGCCTGCAGCCCACCACTGTGGGCACTGCACCCAACCTGGGCAGCACAGCACACTGGTGTGAACCAAGGGATCCCTGTCCCAAAGGACAGGGACTGGAAAGCCAGGGGATGATCAGGGGACAGCAACTGCTCTCAGGCTGCACACCATATGAGCTAATGGGAGGGACCCTCTTCTTTGCTTCTTCCCAGCAGCTCATGCATCCTTGAAACCCAGCACTCCTGGCACCCCAGCAGGCCTGATCCAAACCCGGAGGCAGGGGTGGCACTCACAGGACAAGATCCTGGAGGACCTGGTCCGCATGAGCAAAAGGACCGAGGCATGCCTCGCAGCACAGCAGGATGAGGACGAGGGCCACCGGAGGGTCGAGCAGCAGCTGCTCGAGTGGATGCTCGCCCTCCTCAAGCGGCAGATGCAGGCTCTGGAGCGCATGGAGGAGCGCCTGTTCCCCCAGGACCACGTCCTGTGCCCTAGAAGCAGCCCTCTGTGACCGGGGCCTCCTGGGACACCTTCCTGGATGTGCAAAAATCAGGGCAAGCTGCAAAACCGGGAGCCAAACTCCCCACACACTGATGGGTGGTACTTAAACCAGTCTCCCTATCAGTCACAAACAGGCCTCTGGTTCCCCACACTGGGTACCAAGAAATCTGCCCAAAATAGAAACAGCTCCCTTTATTGCACTCCAGCTCCTCTGGCTCCCACTTAGCTGCACGGTCCCTTAAAGATATAGGTTCTCCTGACCCCAAAGGGCCAGCCACAGCACACAGAACAATATAGGTTTGGATCTTACCCAAAATACCACACTGGTAGCCAATCCTTTAGCAACTACAACTAAAGGTTTAATAGAAGAAGAAAAGAAGCAAAATATGAGAGATGTTAAAGGGTCAAAGCGAATCACATACATACAAATGATTTAAAGTTCATGAAAAGCAGTTTGCAGGTTTGTTCCTCTGGTAAACACCCAGCATTAGGGTGGGCCTCAATCCTTTGTTCAGTCTCAGAGGAATAGTTCCAGAGATGGGTGTTGGCTGTAGACTGAGGACTTGAAAAGCAAAATGGAGTTGGACTTGCTGCCTTATATCGTCTCTGGCCTTCTCCATGCTGTGTGCAGTTCTCTCCAATCAAACTGGAGTTGAGTCACATGTTTAAGTCCTAGTGGCTCAACAGGTTTTCTTCTTTATCCTGTTATCTGAGGAGCTTCCTTAATAGGCCCTTAAGGAGACAATGGCTGGGCAGACATTCAGTCTGGGGCATTTTCCCAACCTTACACAAGTTAAAATATAACAATCACATTCCTAACTTCTAATATGAATACAAATCCTACACATAAATTATATAATCATTCCCCACAAATTATTACCTTTTTATTGACACCAAACATGGCATAGCTCCTATGGATTATAACAATCATAAAATATTAATACTAAATAATATCATAAATGGTTCCTTAAATCCTGACAGCGTCACACCCTCCTTGGCAGTGGCCCAGGACCCGGGTCGGGCGTCAGCAGGCCAAGGACCCACCTCCTGAAGGCCACTGACTCTGACCCCTTCCCCCGACCTCTCACTCTCCCCACAACCCTCTTCACACCCCCCAAGCCACCCCACCTCCTCCCTCCCTTGACCTTCTTCACATCCCCCATCGTGAATGGCCTGTGCTTGCCAATGAACCCACTCAGTCCCGCTCAGGGTGTCCTTGGGCTGCTCGTAGTTGGCAGCAAGCCACTCGGCCTTGGCTTCCCAGATGCAGGAGACCCTTTCCCCCCCACAGCTCGCAGAAGTTGAGGAGGCAGCAGCATGCAGTGACGACCTCCGGCAGGTTGCTCTCGCCAAGCTGCAGGTGGCTCAGGAGGGCACTCCAGCGGGTCTTCAGGCGTCCGAAGGCTCGCTTGATGACTCTGCAGCACCGGTTGAGTCTCTGGTTAAAGAGATCCCTGCTGTCATCGAGGCGGCCTGTGTATGGCTTCATAAACCAGGGAATCAAGGGGTAGGTGGCATCTCCCATGATCAGAACGGGCACCTGCACATCCCCGATGGTGATGGTGTGATCGCGGAAGAAGGTGCCTGCCTGCATGCGCCTGTGCAGGGCGGAGTTCCACAGGATCCTCGCGTTGTGCGCTTTCCCCGGCCAGCCGACGTAGATATTTTGGAAGATCCCACGGTAGTCCACCAAGGCCTGCAGGACCACAGAGTAGTACTCCTTTCGATTAATGTAGTCCCTGGCACGGTGTTCTGGGGCTTGAATGGGTATGTGTGTGGTGTCCACAATGCCCACACAGTTCAGGAAGCTGAGCCCAGCGAGGCCATTGAGGAGGTCAGGCAGGTTGCCAGGGTGACAAGTGTCAGGGAATTTTAGGGGGTCCTCCTGGTCAAGAGGACCTGAGTAGGCACCCCCACCCAGAGGCTCGTTCTCCAGCTGAGACCAAATAGACAGAGAGCGAGGGCGTATGATCAAGCTTTATTCAGCTGAATGGCAGTCTGACACTCAGAGTAAAACTCCAAGGTAGAGCGCCCTGAACAGAGTTGCTTTACACTTTTATAGTTTTTTTGGTTACATTAATTTACATAGACAGATAATAATAAGAGACAGGCTGGATCAAACAAACTCTTTGTTTTACCTTCAAAAGACATATACATGTCAATTGATGATGGATGCATGTAGGATGCTCTTCTTAGAGATAACATTTGTTCACAAGTTGTTTTCACAGTATGTTTCTAAATACTCCCTAAGTTTATCAAAATTTACGGTACTTAACAGCCTTGACAAGTTTATCACACTGAAGGGGAGGAAGTCATGCACATCAGCAAACATTCTAATTAGTCAACAGCCCTTGAGAGGCAGGGGAGACAGTTAGTTCAGCATTCTTTACATTCTAAACACAACCAAAGAAAAACAAGCAGGACAACGTAATAGATATTAGGACAAGACAGACTCCATTTTTATATTCCCTTTCACAAGTCAGGCTAGCAGGATGCGGTTGATTGCCCTGCACACCTGCATGATGGCGGTCCCCACGGTGGCCTTCCCAATGCCGAACTTCTGGCCCATGGAGCGGTAGGAGTCCGCGGTTGCCAGCTTCCACACTGCGACAGCCACTCGCTTGTCCACAGGCAGGGCAAGTGGAAGCCGCGTGTCCATACACTGCAGAACCGGGGTGAGCTCACGGACCAGCTCGAAGAAGGTCTGCTTGCTCATCCTGAAGTTCTGCAGCCACTGTGCATCGTCCCAGGTGGTCAGGACAACTCGCTCCCACCAGTCAGTGCTGGCTGCACATGCCGAGAGGTGGCGAGGCACGGAGCACACTTGAGTGAGTGCAGCAGCTTGCTGGGGCAGCAAGGTGGGGGGCAGGCTGGTGTCTGCCTCCGTGCTGGCGGCTTGCCAACGAAGTCCGCTCCGGAACAAAAGCAGCCTCATCAGTAGCTGGCAAGTGTTGTGCAGCTGCCTGACAATTCGCAGGAGAAGAGCCTGGTCCCTGACCTGCTCAGCCTCCATGTTGCCAGGCACAATGGGGAAGGTGCCGAGCTCACTTTCTCTTTTATTGACTGGCTGAGGGGGGGAGCACTTCCTGGATGCCACATGCCACACTTCCCACCATGCACCACTCCCACCATGCACCACTCCACTCCCCCTACCCCTGCCAGTCAATTTAAGTGTCAAGTGGAGTTGCTCTAGGCTGATTTTGCAAGGTCGACTTTAAGTCGACCTAATTTTATTGTGTAGACGCGCTAAGTCGACTTATTTGACCAAGTGTAGACATAGCCAAGGAGTCCTGTGGCACTTAAAGACTAACAAATTTACAAATTACCAACTACATGTGTTAGTCTTTAAAAGTGCCACAGGACTCCTTTACCACAACCCCCCCCCCCCTCAAGATAGCAGTATCATTAGAAAGACAAAGAATAAGCAAATGAACACACTTAAAATTTTGCATTATAAATCAGTAGTTCCCATCCTTTTTGGCTGAGGGACCAAAATACAGATTTTAAAACCTTGAAGGGCCACCAGTTTATTTAATTAAAATAAATTAAATATTAATTGATTTAAAATTGATTGTAATTAAAATAATTTGTTTTAATTTTAAATAATTGAATTTGAATTAATTTGAATTGAAATTTAATTTTAGAAAGGTTTTTAAAAAACCTTTTATAAAGGTTTTTAATTAAATTAGTTTTAAAGGTTTTTTTCTTTAAAAAAAGAAAAAAGGAAGAAGAAGAAAAGGAAAGAAAGAAGAGAAAGAAAGGACTGAATACATCCCCAAGCCCGGAGGGGAAGCGAGCAGCCATAGCCCAGCTCCCAGGTGCAAGAGGTGGGCTGGGCTGGGTCCCCCAGCCTGGAGCCCCCCAGGGGAACCCACCCCACACTCCCACTCCCCTTAGAGTCCCTGAACCCGGGCGCTGCCCGGGCACTCCCCAGGCCCCCAGTTCCCGCTCCCTGGGCCCCCCGTTCCCCGGCAGCTCCCTGATCTTGGCTTCTCCACCTTCCCTGTGCCCAACCCCCGAATGGCTCCCCCGCCTCCATTCCCCAACCCCCCAGTTCCCCATTGGCTCCCCAGCCTCCAACCCTTCCGGTCCCCACCAGCTCCCATTCCCCAAACCCCATCAGCTCTCTGACCCTCCCAGCCCCTGTTCCCAGCCCCCCATCAGCTCTCTGACCCTTCTGGTCCCCGGCCCCATTTCCTGACTCCCCATCAACTCTCCAACACTCCCGGCCCCCATTCCCAGCCCCCCATCAGCTCTCCGGCCCTCCCGGCCCCCATTCCCAGCTCCCCATCAGCTCTCCGACCCTCCCAGTCCCAGCTCCCCAGCACTCCCACCTCCACCCCCCCTCCCCCCAACTTACCTGGCTGGAGATCTGCAGGGGCTTCCGGCATTGTGCTGGCCAGGAGGCTGCTCCCGCCCTGAGCATGCTCTTTCGGAGCAAACTCAGGGTGGGAGATTTGAAAACTCCCCAGCCCGGCTGGCGGCCACTGCTCCCAATTGAGCAGCAGCCTGCCTGCAGGGCAGAGCAGAACCTGTGTTCCGCCAGAGTTTTCTCAGATCCTGGGCCCCAAAACGCTGGCCTTCAAAATCTGTGAGCCCCAGAACGGTGTTCCGGTGCATTCAGGCCTACTTTCACCCCTGATCTGCTCCCTCCCCATCTTCCCCAGCGCACTGATCCTCTCTATCCCATCCTTCCCCCTGAGCACCGATCCTCTCCCCCATCAGTCTTTCCCTCTGTGCACTGATCCTCTCCTTCCCTTAACCCAGCGAGCTCCCAACCCCTTCTCTGGCCCCATCCTATATGAAAGGGGCTGAATACAGCCCCTGACTGCTGCTCTCCAGCCAGGCCACTCCTCCCCTGCAGCTGTGCGCAGAGCGGGAAATTTAAAAGGGCCCCACTGGCACTAGCAACCAGGTTCCTGAGACACCACTCCATGGGCCAGATGAAAGCCCTTGGCAAGTCAGAGTCCAGGACAAATCTGATTTAGTGGGAGTAATACTGCTTTTAGCAGGGGGTTGGACTAGATGACCTCATGAGGTTCCTTCATGCCCTAATATTCTATATCAGAAATTATCAAATGCAACTTCACCATTTCTATTTGGTCTTCATTCCTGCTTCCTATCTTGGGATCAACTAATCTACAGCTGAAGCTGTGAAACAAAGGATTGAGACCCATCCAGGTACTGGATGTACACCAGAGGAATGGTACAAACCTGCATACTCCACAATGCAGCTAAGAATCTGATATATATGGACTCTGAAGTCACTTGTATGTACCTGATTCCTTTCATCATTTAACAACTCTCATTTTGTTTGTTTCTTTCCTTTTATAATAAGCCGTTAGTTTTAGTTACTAAAGAATTAGCTGGCAATGTGATATTAGCGTTTTAAATAACTTACCTCTTTACTGGACGAGTTGCTGATTGGGAAGCAGAAACTGAAATGCAATAAAACAAATTCCAAAGGGGTAGCCGTGTTAGTCTATTGTAGAAAGACAACAGAGTCCTGTGGCACTTTTAAAGACTAACAGATTTATTTATCGCATGAGCTTTTGTGGGAGAAAATCCCACTTTATCAGATGCTTTGAAGACAGGAAAGTTACAGAGTGGGAGGAAATTAAATGCAGGGGAGTGTATGACATAGCATCAGGTCAGGCTGTAACAGCAAATCAAAATAGGTGTTAGGATTCAAAACACTGGGGAACAGCACATAGAGGAGGGGGAGGTCAAATCACTTGTAATGAGAGAAAAATCCATAGTCCCTGTTTAACCCCAAGACAACTGAGTCAAATTTGCATATAAGTTCGAGTTCTGCAGTCTCTCTTTGAAGCTGTGATTTGTTATTCATCTGTTTCAACACAGCTATTAACAAGTCGTCAAGGGAGTGAGCAGGGAGATTGAAGTGTTCCCCTACAGGTTTTGCAGTGTTGCACTTTCTGATGTCAGATTTGTGTCCATTGATTCTTTGGCGTAGAGACTGTCCTGTCTGTCCAATATATAAGGCAGAGGGACATTTCCGGCACATGATGGCATAAATCACATTGGTGGATGAGCAGGTGAACGAGCCCTTGATGGAGTAGGTGGCATGCTTAGGGTAGTAGGAGTAGGTACAATGGGGCAAAGGGGGACAGGGACCCTGGCAGGGCATAGGGGAAGGGTGGGCAGGGCTCTGCCCTGCCAGGTGGGGGGGCATGCCAGGCTCCCCCTGTGGCCCCCCCGGCAGGGAGGGTATTGGGGTAGCCCTGGGGTAGCCCTAAGTCGACTTAGGGCTACCCCACGTCTATACTGGCTTAAGTCGACTCTAGGGAGTCGACTTAAGCCTTAGGTCTACTTGGAAGGTGGTCTTATAAAATCTGATTTTAATTAAGTCGACTTTATTTTCATTAAGTCGACTTAAGCAGCTTGCTTAAGTCGACTTAAGGAAACTGTAGTGTAGACGCAGGGTAAATTAAGTTGACTTAAGCAAGCTTAAGTCGACTTAATTTACCAGTGTATACACAGCCAAGGTGATTACCAAGCAGTTCCCCTAGTTGGTGGGGGGATCTTCGGAGCTGTTCTGTTGAGCTGATTTCAGGACAGATAGACCGACCTCTGTGTCCTGCGCTGTCGCCTGTTCAATGGCGTAATGTTTTACGAAAGTGTCTGCGGAAGTCCATATTGCAGCCTTACATATGTCTATGATTGGGACATTATCTAAGAATGCCGCAGACATCGCTATTGATCTTGTGGAGTGTGTTCTTATGTGCCCAGGCGGGTCTATATCACACTCTTTATAGGCCATGTGTATGCATGATGAAGCCCATCTGGATAATTGTTTTTTGGAAATTGCATTTCCCTTTGATCTTTCAGCAACTGACATAAAGAGCTTAGGGGACTTTCTGAATTATTTTGTCCTGTCCAGGTAAAATGCCAGTGCTCTTCTTCCATCTAAAGTATGCAGAGTGGCCTGATGGGGATCATCATGTGGTTTAGGATAAAAGCTAGGAAGGTGTATTGTCTGGTTTATGTGAAAGGTCGAGGAAATCTTAGGGAGGAATTTTAGATGTGGCCTTAAGGAGATGTTATCTTTGTAAAAGACCGTATATGGTGGATGTGCCGTGAGTGCTGCGAGTTCAGAAATGTGTCTCGCTGATGTTATAGCAATTAAGAAAGCGACCTTTATTGACATATGCAGAAGACAGCATGTGGCCAATGGTTCGAATGGAGGTTTTGTGATGGTCCTGAGGACTAAGGTGAGATCTCATGGTGTGACTGGGGGTTTGACTTCGGGATAGAGGTTCTACAAATCAGTCATAAATCTCTTTACTATGGGATGTGTAAAGGTCGTCTTATTTTGTAATAGCTCATGAAAAGTAGATATAGCGGCTAGATGTATTTTCAAGGTATTAATGGACACTCTTGATTGCTTCAATATGAGCAGGTAGTCTAATAGCTGTTGGATGGGTGTTGTATGTGGATCCAGATCGCTTTGACGACAGCATGTGGTAAATCTACGCCATTTTTGCAGGTAGGTTTTTCTAGTTGCAGGCTTCCTACTGTTTAAGACGATTTGTTTAATTGGCTCTGAGCATGTTTTCTCTATTTCATTGAACTATTCAGGAGCCATGAAATTTAGGCTTGAAATTAGACGCAGGTTTCTAACCATTAGAGGTGTAAAGTTCTGGAATAACCTTCCAAGGGGAGTTGTGGGGCAAAAACCATAACTGCTTTCAAATCTGAGCTTGATAAATTTATGGAGGGGATGGTATGATTAGCCTATTTTGGAAATTGACTGATATTTGGCTACGTGTGGTGGATTTACAAGTGGCCTAAGAGGGGAGAGTACGTGGGGTGGGTTCTGAGTTATTGCAGAGAATTGTTTCTTGGATAACTGGCTGTTGAGACTTGCCCACGTGCTCAGGGTTTAACTGATCGCCATATTTGGGGTTGGAATTTTCCCCCAGGGCTGACTGGCCTGGGCTCTGGGGGTTTTTCGTCTTCCTCTGTAGCACAGGGCATGGCTCACCTACTGGTGAATTCTCTGTATCTTAAAGTCCTTAAATCATGATTTAAGGAGGTAAATAACTCAGTCATAGGTTGGTGGCCTATTGCTAGAGTGGGTGGGTGAGGTCTTGAGGCCTGCATTTTGCAGGAGGTCAGGCTAGATGATCATACCGGTCCCTTCTGACCTTAAAGTCTATGAGTCTATAAGGTGTAGTCTGTCCAAATGGGGATGCAGTAGTTGACCCTTGTTCTGTGAGAGAAGTTGTGGTATCACTGGAAGAGTGATCGGTGGTTCTATGGACATTTTCAGCAGGTAAGTAAACCATGTTCGTCTTGGCCATGCTGGCGCTATCAATATGAGTTTGGCCTTGTCCTGTTTTACTTTTTGCAGGGTCTTGGAAATCTTTGGAATCGGTAGAAAAGCATAGAGGAACGGCTGGTTCCAACTGATGAGGAATGTGTCTTTCAGAGAGCATCTGCCTATTCCTGCTCTTGAGCAGAATCTCTTGCATTTCTTGTTTGCAGGTGTTGCGAATAAATCTATTGTGGAGAACCCCAGCATTGGAAGATCTGATGGAGGATGCCGCTGTGAAGTTCCCATTTGTGGTTTTCAGCACATTTTCTGCTTAAGTTGTTGGTTGTGATGTTCTGATCACCCGGTAAGTATATAGGTGAATGTTGTGGGAGATGCACCAGTTCCAAAGCTTGATTGCTTCTGCTCATAGGGATTGAGAACACACCCCATCCTGGTGGTTGATGTAATACATGCATGCCATATTGTCTGTCTGTATCTTTACTGTTTTCCTCTTTATTTGAGGTGAGTAAGGCGGATTGGATCTAGAGAGTGAAGGGTACCCCTGCGAGGAGATTCTTTGGGCAAGTCCATGATATGAGGGACTTCTTTATGTCATTGGGACTGATATAATGCAATGTATTGAATGCTTGTTTGGCTTGTAAACTGTCATCAGCCACATCTGTAAGGGTCGCATATGAAACCTTGTGTATTGTACTACATAGGCAGTTGTGGCCATATGTCCCAATAATTGAAGACATGTATGCACTTGGGCTATGTCTACATTTGTGAATTTAAATCGACTTAGCATGTCTACACTTAAATTTTAAGTTGACTTAATTTACAAGTGTAGATGCACTGTTAGAGTGTTGGGCTGATCTGAATGGCAAGTATTAGTGTTTGTATGGTGTTGAATCTCTCTTTTGGCATATATGCCCTGTCTATGTGTGCTCCTATGAAACGGATTTTTTGAGTTGGACATACGATAGATTTTTTTGTAATTTAGCAGGAGACTATGGGTGCATCTACACTTGTAAATTAAGTCGACTTAAGCTTGCTTAAGTCGACTTAATTTACTCTGCGTCTACAGTACACTTTCCTTAAGTCGACTTAAGCAAGCTGCTTAAATCAACTTCAGGAAAATTAAGTTGACTTTATTATACCTTCTTTTAAGTCGACTTTTGGCTTAAGTCGACTTAAGCCAGTGTAGACCTGGAGTAGCCCTAAGTTGACTCTAAGTTGACTTAGGGCTCTCCAGGACTCCCCCACTGCCCTCCCTGCCGGGGGTCAGGGCGGCACAGGGAGAGTCTGGCATGCCTCCCCACAGGGCAGGGCAGACCCCAGCCCACCCTGCCACTTGTTACTGGTTAGCTCTGTGTTCTTGGAACCAGGCACAGTATCC
>ML688537.1:1259224-1274629 GCA_007922175.1 Pelusios castaneus
TTAAACTAAACAGCTCTGGTATACTCCCTTAAGTCATTATTTACACCAAAACAACTCTAGCGTTCTGCCCTGAACCATTGTTTCTTCCCTACAAAAAGCCCTACCCAAGTTCTGAATCAGAAGCTAGTTCTAAATTACTCTGATCTGTTCTGCTGCCTGAATCTGTTCTCCTGCCTGGACCCAAAAAGCTGCAACAGTTCCACTGGGACATCACCTTTTCCTTGCTGATCGTGGTGGGGATTCTGCCTGTCTCCAGCACTCCAGACCCTAAGCTGAACAGCCTGGTTCCTGGGTACCTTTGAGCTACACTGAGTGGTGAGACAACTCCCTGCCCCCCTTTTTTCTCTCTCTTTCCTCTTAGTCCAAATATAACTCTCTAAATTTAACCTTTGTAATCCACTTGGGCTAGATTTCCCCAATGCTACAATTGAAACTGGGTAATATTGTAACTCTTTGATCATTTCTCTCTCTTTGTATGGTTATTGATATTGTAATTGTTTGGATATTTTTCTTTCCTTTTATAACTATTCATAACTTTTATGTACCTGGCAATAAAGTAACTTTTGTATTCAAGGTGGTTGCCAGACTCTTTCCATCTCCTTTGTGTTCTTGGCTTCCCTATATTGCTCTACAGCAACACTTCTTTTACCTAGCTAAAGATCCCTATGATGCCCAAAATCCTGTAAGGTCTGCTCACTAAGGGGGTTACTAACGTGCTGAACCTGTGGCATATAAGGGTGGCAGCTGAAAGTGCTGCTTTGACCCAGCCTGATTGAGTCCAGGGGCATATAAGGGTGACAGCTGAAAGTGCTGTTTTAACCCAGCCTGCTCAAACGTGTGCTCAAGTCTAGTCCAGTGCGGTGCCAGGGGCATATAAGGGTGGGAGCAGAGAAGTGCTGTGTGACCCAGCCTGCTGAGTTCAGGGACATATAAGGGATCAGCTGAGAGTGCTGATAGACCCGGTCCGCTCAGACGCACTTAGAAACCCAGTCTTGGGAAGTTTAGGTCCTGCAAGAGTAGCTCCACTGGGAGGGGACTTGCAGAAGGGAGAAGTAAGCTCCATATAGAAACGCATGTAACACAAGCAGTACACTGATAGGAGTACAACGCTCCCCACCCCCACGGAAAGTAACCCTAATAAATGAGCATACCCCAAATTTATGGGCAAATTTGATAACACCCTATGCCCTGCCAGTGTCCCTGTCCCTCTTTGCCCCATTGTACCCAGGTACAATGGGGCAAAGGCTGAGCCCCCTGACACTTGGCAAGGGGTGCTCCCCCTGCCACCGTGGACCTGTCCCAGGTCCACCTAGCCCCTACAACTCAACCTAGGCATCCAATGTGGACGCTCTAGGTCGACTTTGTAGGCTTCCCCCAAAGTTGACTTAAAATTTAAGTGTAGACATGCTAAGTCGACTTAAATTCACAGGTGTAGACATAGCCTAAGAGAGTAAAACAATCTCTGTGTTGAGTCCACCACCTGTTGGGCAGATTGATAAGTGTGTGCCTTTTAAAAATAATTGTCCAACTAGGGGAAGATTGTTACCCCTAGCTTGTGTAAATGTGCCGTCACTGTTACTAGTACTTTTGAAAACACCCTTGGTGCCGTGCAGAGACCAAAGGGTAGGACTGCATATTGGTAATGTCTGTCCTGAAGTGTGAAGCGCAGGAATTTTCTGTGGGAAGGGTGTATTGGGATTTGAAAATATGCATCTTGAAGGTTGAGGGAAGCCAACCAATCCCCTTGGTCAAGTGTAGGAAGAATCGTAGCAAGCATAACCATTTTGAATTTTTGGACCTTGACATACTTGTTCAGCTTTCTCAGGTCGAGTATCAGTCTCCATCCTCCCATTTTCTTCTGAGTAAGAAAATAACAGGAGTAGAACCCTTTTCCCCTGAAGTTCTTTGGGACCTCTTCTATGGCTCCAATTAATAGGAGTTTGTCCACCTCCCCTTATAATAGTTGCTCATGAGATGGGTCCCTGAAGAGGGACGGGGAGGTTGGTTGGAAAAAGGGTTTTGTTGTGAAAGGGATCGTGTACCCACAACTGATCATTTCGAAAGCCCATCTGTCCGAGGTAATATTTCTCCATGTGGGGGGAAATGGGTGTAGTCTGTTGTTGAATAACGGTGAATCTCCCTGCATTGCATTGGAGTGGTCTTGCAAACCCTTGACCAAAATTTCAAAATTGCTGTTTTGGTGGTGCCGTCTGTGAATTAGACGATTGCTGATTCAGATGCCTTCGACATTGTTGTTGATGTCTTGGTTTGTTCCAAGAGTTGTCATATCTCCTATTATTCTGTAGTTGTGCGTATCTGGGGTTGAAGGCTGATATCTAAAATTTCTTCATCTTGTTGTAGGCATATAGATTCCCAGCGTACGAAGGATGGCACGAGAGTCTTTCATAGTGTGCATTGCCTCATTTGTCTTCTCCACAAATAGCTTCAGCTTATCAAACGGCAGATCTTCAATCACGGCTTGAAGTTGTTTCAGGAAACCAGCCAAGTGAAGCCAGGATGCCCGACACATAACTACCGCAGTAGCAATGGTCCTGGCCGCAGTGTCTGCGATGTGCAATGCAGATTGTAGCACTGTTCTAGCTATTAGGTGGCCTTCTGAGAATTGTTGTTTTCTATCCTCTGGAATACAATCAATAAAATCTGTTATTTTTGTGTAGTTATTGTGGTCATAGTTTATAAGATTCCAGCGTAACTTACGACTTGTAGTTGTAGTGTAGCTGAAGTATATACTTTCTTGCCCAGAGTATCCAGTTTTTTATCCTCCTTGTCATGCGGAGTAGGTCTATACTGATTCTGTTTAGACCTCTGTTTGGCCTCCTCTACCACCAGGGAGGTTGGCTGTGCATGGGTAAAGAGGAACTCATTGTTCTTGGGCACAATGAAATGCCTTTTGTCAGCTCTTTTGGTCATTGGGGTTATTGTGGCTGTTGTTTGGCATATGAGGTTCACAGGATCCATGATCCATAGGTAATGCAATTCTTGTAGAGATGGGGGACTGCAATATGCAGTTTAGTTTATGATGTGGTGCATCAACCTCCTGTAGAGAGACTTCCATTGTCTCCGCCACCCTTTTGAAGAGCTCCTGGAACTGTTTTGTATCATCTCCCAATGTACTTTATGTCTGTGGTACAGCCACCTCTGGGGAGGGTGGGGGGGTCTGAATGGAACTGGGCTCCTCCTGTTCTACTCGGTGAGTTTGAACTTCGGTCAACTGGGTTGCTTGTGGATTTACTGGTGTTATCTCTGGTGGGTTTTGGATCACCGCCAGGATGTTGAAGGTTTAGAGTATGCTACTGGGTATTGGGATCTTCTTCTTCAAGTGACTGCTCATGTCATTCCAAATCAGGTGTGCGCGCGCCACGTGCATGGAGCACTGGAAAGTTTTTTCCCCTAGTCTACCCGCAGCGTTGGCTACTGCCACCAGGGGCGCCATGCGACCCCGATATATAAAACCCAGCCAACCCATCCCCTCCTCAGTTCCTTCTTACCACCCTGATGGTTGCTGGAACAGTTCTCACTAGCTCTTGCTATCTATCCCCTAACTAATTGTTCAATTGTTAATAGTTGTTTTCTTAGTAGTTAGTCACAGTTGGCATAGTAGCTTAAGTTAGGAAATCCCCCCACAGGAGTTCTTTGCTTCTCAGCAGGCGAGCTAAGAGCCCGGGCATGCCGGTTCATGCCGACGGACAACCCGCATGTGTCTTGCCTGAGGTGTCTGGGTGAGTCGCACTTGAAGGACAAATGCAAACTCTGCAAAAGCTTCAAACCCTATACCCAGAATGAGAGGGAGCTAAGATTGAAGCGCCTCATGTTGGAGGAAGCCCTTCACCCCGCAGAAGCTGGGGGCTCAGGCTCGAGCACAGCTGCTTCAATCCAGACCGCTCCGCCGGAGTCAGGGAAAACTCCCACCAAAGACTCACAGCACCGCTCTCTGGCACCGATGGCACCAGCAAGAGAGCACTGGCATCGTTCCTTCTCCCCGGTACCCAAGAAGAAGAAGTGGGACGAAAGGGGGCGTTCTCCTCCAGCGGGGGACAAGGGCAAAGTGGGACCTGTGCCGGGCCACTCAGCCCCGGTTCTGCGCCAGGTGGCACCGTTGACTCCGGGCCCAGAGAAGGGGACGTTGAGTCCGATGTCAAAGCCATCCCACACCAGGGGCATATTGAAGGAGGACTTACAGCTTTCCTCCACCCCTGAGACGTTCAAGACAGCCAGGGACCTAATTAAGCAGACAGCCCCAGCAGCACTGGAGCGAAGTGCAGCTCAGATTCCCAGGTCCTCGGCGCAGCCATGCAGCAAGGCGACGCCAATGAGGCCCCCTTCACCTCGGCACCGGTCTCCGGCACTGACATCTCAGAAAGCCAGATCCCATTCCCCACTAAAGACCTGGTTGAAACCAACAGGGGATTCCAGCATCGCACCAGCCTGGCACTGGTCATCCACTATTGTGTTGAACCAGCACTGATCACCCATCCCCCCCGTGGTAGTAGTGTAGCAAGACAAAGGAATCTCGGACACCGGAATAGGAGGCTGACTGAGTTTATTGACGGCCGACAGCTGGCCCAGCGGAATCACTTCCAAAGGCTGAGCCCCGAACATACAGCTTTTTCAGTCTTATATACTTTTCCATATGCATACATTCCTTCTTCCTTATATGGTTTTAACATGCATACATTCTTTACTCCTTAAGTGGTTACAGATGTTTTGCTTGCTTTCTATAGGTTATTCATCGTATAGTTTCTGCCTTAGGAAATCCTACGTCACCTGGTGCTATCTATTCTTTGTGTACTCAGATTTCAGTTTTTCGCGCCACTTATTCTTTGTGCACTTCAGATTCCAGCTTTTGTTGCCTCAGTAGCGGCAGCAGGGGCGCCCGGGTACTGATCGCCATCTGCGTCATCACCAGGACCCATGCGGCACCGGGCGGCTCCAGCACCACAGGGACAGCCAGGCACCGAGGTCACCCACAAGCCCCTGGCACCGAGGCAGGCAGGCCCAGAGGCGGAGGTCATGGGGTCCAGTCTCTAGGCCAGCCTGCCCCACATGGCAAGCTCTCCCCACCGGGCAGATGGCCTCAGCCTCCCGGCTGGGGCTGGGGCCGCCAGCTCCCTCCCGCAGGCAGCCTCCGGGGCCGAGACCGGAGCCGGCTCCGGCTCTGGCTCTCTTCATCCCGCCGCAGGCGGTCTCGGCAGGGCCAGGGCCGGCTCCCCCCCACAGGCGACCTCACGGCGCGGGGCCAGGGCTGGAGCTGGCTCCCCCCACCCCCCAACAGGGGGCCTTGGCCGCTGGGGCCGAAGCTGGCTCCCTGCGCCAGGAGCCTTGGCCTCCCGGCCCAGCGATGGCTCCCTGGGGGGCGGAGTGGGCTGGTTGGCCCGCCATGCTCCCCTCCAGCATGGGGGGTGGGGCCCCACTTTGGCCAGTTGGCCCTGCTCTCCCCACTCCCAGTTGGCCCCCACTCCCCACACAGGACGGCCCTGACCCAAGGCTCCATGGTGAGCAGGTCCCGCTCCTCAATAGGGACCAGGTGGAAGCCATCCCAAACTGTGAGTGCCCCACCAGTCCAAGGGGAAGTCTCAGACGGGGGGTCAGGCGAGACAGATGAGCCAGGGGATAGGGACTCCCACACAGGAGACAAGACCTACCCCCTTAACATAAGGACCCCGGAGGAGGCCGAAGGAGAGTTGTCATCTTCTCTCCCAGACAAGACTGTGGCTGGAGCTACCCCAGCACTTCTTCTGGATGACAGCAAAGCCCACCAGGAGTTGCTGCGGCGGGTAGCGTACAACATGGGGCTCCAGGCAGAGGAAATGGTGGAAGACACTGATCCAATGGTGGACATCCTGGTTCCAGAAGGACCATCCAATGTGGCCCTCCCCCTCATTAAAACTATAAGGGACACCCCTCCCCAGGCTCCCCAGGTTGTGGTAGCGGCAAATGAAAAGGAGCGCCAAGGACACCAGGGCCCTACCCCCAAATCCAAAGACACCAAGAAGTTGGATTTGTTAGGTAGGAAGATTTATTCCACAAGAGGCCTGCAGCTGAGGATAGCAAACCACAAAGCTATCTTTAGTTGATACACATATGCCTGGTCGGCATTAGAAAAGTTCACCAGCTCACTGCAACAGGAATCGGGCTCGGAGTTGTCGTCTATGGTCAGAGAAGGGAAAGTCGTGTCCAGGGCATTACTTCAATCAGCCTTGGATGCAGTGGATGCAGCAACAAGAGCAAAGGCCTCTGGACTGACAATGAGAAGAAGCTCTTGGCTCAAGACTGTTATAAAATTGTGATACTTAGCCATTTTAAGATATGTAGACATTCTATGTTAGCATGAGTAGATAATAGTTTAGCTTAGCATAAGTGAGAGACAGTATTGAAGCCTTAGGCCGTGGGAAGGTAAACTTATAACCCCTTACCCCTCTGGGGGTCCGAGAAGCTTTAAGAAATGCAAACATCCTGCTTCGAAAGAAAACAAAGACCCCTAGAAGCTATAAATCTATTGGTGATAAGGTAAAGAAAGAAACAGACATCCTGCTGCAGGAAAAAGTAAAGAAAAACACAAATGATGAGGACCAGACCAAGAAGGGTGAAGGCCAGGCCAGGCGCACCTGAAGACCTACCAATTTGCCCTATCACTAATTGGACAACGTCATAATCAAGGGGTGTACCTGGGCAGTCTTTGAGGGGGTTAATCAACAAAAAAATGTGCAAACACAGGCCTGTGGGTGTGCTCCTACCCTGTGTAGTACTGGAGTCACTCATCTGCAAATGCTAAATAAACTCTAATCAATTTCCTTATACAGGAGACGGGTCTTTCTTTAAGCCGCGAGATAATCGAGCCACGGAGCGACTCCCTCTTGGGTGAGGGACCCCTAGTCGCGTCCGTAAGAAGACGTTGGGCCTTCCTCAGGAGCTCCAGACGACCATTCAGGACCTCCCCTTTGAAGGGCCAGAGCTCTTCTCTAGTCAAACAGACAATAAATTACAGACCCTTAAGGACTCCTGGGCCATGTTGAAATCGCTAGGGCTACACAACCCGGCCCCCCCAGAGGCGGTCGTTGCACCCGCAACCATCTAGCAGACAATTCCACAGGTCCGACTCATCGCGGCGCAGAGGCCGCAACAGCTGTTGCCCCAATCAAAGGCCTTTGGATTGGACTGGGAGACGCTTGCAAAACAGACTGACCCCGAAGAAAAACTTTTGAGGGCACACCCGAGGACACCCTACCAGCCGTTCAAGTGGATCCACTCTCCCCACTATTTGCAGACAGATTATCCCAGTTTTACTGGGCATGGTCCAACATTACATCGGACCAATGGGTCCTATGCACAGTGAAACGGGGGTACTTGCTCCAATTTTCATCTGTGCCCCCTTCCCACCAACCCCACCCCTCCCTGTTCCTCTTCAGGGACCCATCTCACAAGCAGCTTCTGAAGAAGGAGGTGCAGACCCTCATCTCCCTAGGTGCGGTGCAGACGGTACCAGTGGAACTGCAGGGAAGGGGATTTTACTCCCCATACTTTTTGATCCCCAAGACAAAGGGGGGTCTGCGACCAATTTTGGACCTCCAAAGGTTAAACGGGTTTCTCCACAAACCGAAGTTCCGCATGGTCTCTCTGGCCGCTATCATCCCCTGGTTGGACCCCAGCGACTGGTATACCACCTTCGATCTCAGGAACACATATTTTCATAGTTTGATCCTGTGGCTCCAGAGGCGCTTCCTGCGCTTTATGGTTGGGGAAAGACATTGTCAGTTTGCTGTGCTCCCCTTCCGGCTGTCAGCAGCCCCTCGGGTTTTCACAAAATGCCTCACAGTCTTCGCTGCCTTCCTCAGGAGGCGGAAGGTACAAGTGTTTCCGTACCTGGACAACTGGCTGATCAAGGGTCGCTCCCAACAGGAGGTCGCCTCTCACCTCCACATAATCCAGTCCACGTTCGACAGGTTGGGCCTGCTAATAAACAAAAAGAAGTCCACATTAGTGCCCACACAATGCATCGAATCCATAGGGGCGATACTGGACTCAAGGGAGGCTCGAGCTTCACTACCCTGGACCCGTTTCACGGCCATGGTAGAGATGATCAAAGAAGTGTCAACTCACCCCCTCAGCTCGGTTCACACGTGCCTCAGATTGTTGGGTCACAAGGCCTCATGCGTGTATATTGTAGAATTTGCACGCCTGAGGTTGCGCCCTCTGCAGGGTTGGCTGGCGTCAGTGTACCGCCCATCTCGTGACCCTCTGGACATGATAGTCCACAACCCTCACAAGGTGGTGGAGTCCCTTCAATGGTGGGGCACCCGGGAAAATGGGGGGGGGAGACCTTTCCAGGTTCCTCCCCCTCAAGGCAATTGGCCACAGACTCCTCAGACACGGGCTGGGGTGCTCACCTGGGCGATCTACACACACAGGGAAGGTGGTCGAATGAGGAGATGCAGATGCACATAAATGTGAGGGAGTTACGAGCCATACGACTAGCGTGCATGGCCTTTCAGGACAAATTGTAGGGCAGTTCACTGCTAGCACAGACAGACAACACAATGACCATGCATTATATAAAACAAACATGGTGGTGCTCGCTTCTCCCCCCTGAGCTAGGAAGCCTGCGATCTATGGGAATTCTGCATCCATCGCTCGATTCACCTGGAGGCGTCCTACTTACCAGGCTCCCAGAATCTCCTGGTGGACTCTCTGAGCAGACAGTTCTCAACTCACAAATGGTCCATTCAGGAGGATGTACTACAGAGCATGTTCTGTCAGTGGGGAACTCCCCTAATCGACCTGTTTGCATTGAGCACCAACCGGAAATGTCCCATATTCTGTTCGTTCCAGAACCAGAGTCTGGGTTCCCAGGCAGATGCATTCCTGATCACCTGGTCGCATCGTCTGAGTTACGTGTTCCCCCCAACTCCACTAATCCACAAGGTACTCCTAAAGGTGAAGCAGGACAAGGTGAAGGTCATCCTGATTGCTCCAGGGTGGCCGAGGCAGCACTGGTTCACGATGCTGTTAGACCTCGCCATCAGAGACCCGATATCCTTACCTCTAATCCCAGACTTGCTCACACAGAACCAGGGAACCTTAAGACATCCCAATCTGGGGTCCCTCCACCTCAAGGCTTGGCTCCTCCATGGCTGAATTCCAGAGAACTTCAGTGCTCAGCCCAGGTGCAGGAAGTCCTCCTTAATAGCCGGGAGCTGTCCACCAGGGCTACTTACTTGGCGAAGAGGAAGAGGTTTAGCTTTGGGGCATCAGAATGAAGGGTCATGGCTATGTTGGCCCCGACCCCTATGATTCTGGACTACTTTCTGAGCCTTAGGCAACAGGGTCTGTCAGGGTCCTCGCTCAAGGTCCACCTGGCAGCGATCTCTGCGTTCCATTCGGGTTTGGCAGAAGGTTCGCTGTTTTCCAATCACTTAGTAAAGCATTTCCTGAAGGGCCTGGAGAGGCTTCTCCTGTGCAGTCAACAACCAGTGGCGCAGTGGGATCTGAATTTGGTATTAACCAGGCTGACTAGGTTCCCCTTTGAACTGCTGGGGTCTTGCTCGTTGTTATACCTTTCCTGGAAGGTAGCCTTCCTAGTAGCAATAACATTGGCCAGGGGGGTGTCAGAGCTCAAAGCTGTCTTGTATGAGCCTCCTTATACCCAGTTCTTTAAAGATAAGGTGCAGCTCCGCCCTTCCTTCCCAAGGTGGTCTCCCATTTTCGCACTTCCCAGGATATTTTCCTCCCAATGTTCTGCCCAAAGCCTCATGCCTCAGAGGAGGATCGCAGGCTCCACACCTTAGATGTGAGGAGAGCGCTAGCCTTCTATCTTGACTGGACGAGTCCTTTTCGCAAGTCGACCGAGTTATTCATAGCAGTCATGGACAGGATGAAGGGGCAACCAGTGTCCGCCCAGCGGCTGTCATCCTGGATTTCAAACTGTATCAAAGAGTGCTCTGCGTTGGCCAAGGTCCTGACTCCGCGGGTAACAGCCCATTCTACCCAAGCCCAGGCATCCTCTGCAGTGTTCCTGGCCCACATACTGGTGGCAGAGATCTGCAAGGCAGCTACGTGGTCATTGGTGCATACCTTTGCCGCCCATTATGCGCTCACCCACGAGGCCAGAGATGATGCAGCAGTGGGCAGGGCAGTGCTCCAGTCGTCAAGGAGATAGAATTCCATCCCACCTTCCAAGGTAAGGCTTGGGATTCACCCGAGTTGGAATGACATGAGCAATCAGTCGAAGAAGAAGAAATGGTTACTTACTTGCGACTGGTGTTCTTCGAGATGTGCTGCTAATGTACATTCCAACACCCAATCTCCTCCCCACAGCTGGAATTCCGGCAAGAAGGAACTGAGGAGGGGATGGGTCGGCTGGGTTATATATAGGGGGTCGCATGGCACCCCTGGTGGCAGTAGCCAACCCTGCAGGTAGACTGGGGGAAAAACTTTCCAGCAGTCCGTGCATGTGGCATGCACACACCTGAGTCGGAATGTACATGAGCAACACATCTCAAAGAACACCAGTTCCAAGTAAGTAACTGTTTCATGTGTCCCAGCCCTGCCAAGGCATGCAATAATTTGGTGCTGCATACCATGGTGGAGGGGGCCATGTGTACTCTGGTCTGTCGTATTGGTATTTCATGAGATCACACTGTCGTCTGATAGGGCACTGGTAGGGATAGCAATTAGATTGATCATCTATAAATTCCTCATCTGAGGACCGGTCTGAGAGGTCAGACTGGCTCCCTTGTCATGACTCATCTAGGGAGGCAGCCATGCTAACCATTGGAGACAGTGGGGAGTGATCCTGTACTGGATCCTCCTCCATACAGTGCTGTGTCTTTTCTTTTCTTTTCCTTGGAGGAGGAGAGGATGGTTCTGGAGGCTGAGTCAGCTCCACCACATGAGTGTGCAGTCCCACTGCCATCTGCCTGTCCGCCGGTGCCAAGGGCTGCAGACTCTTCGGCGCCGTTTCTTTCCCCTACCTGTCTTGTATTGCTCTGCCAGGTGCCGGGCTCAGCGCCATGCCTCTCCCTCAAGCTGCTCTTGCTCAACCCCCCGATGCCGGGCTTGGGGCCAGCATTGTGTCAATTCTGTCCCCGAATGCCGGTGCCAACGGCGCATTCAGTGGCGGCAGGAGGTTCAGTGCCAGTGGCACAGCCGATGCCAGCAGAGGTTTCGGTGCTGGTGTGGCCGTTATGGCGGTTGGTAGTGCCGTTGCCACTGGGGGCTGTTTGTAGCCATGTCCTTCATGACAGTTTGAGCTTTTGTACCTGAGGATCCTGCAGCCTCCTTGGTACAAGCTCCTTTTCCTGCCTCTTTCGCCCTTTTGATGGGAACAAGCGGAGAGGAGGAGGAAAGTCTCTTGCAGGACTTCTCTACCACATAAGATGGTCCTCCCGGATCAGAGGCAAGTCTGAGCAACCCCTCCATCAAAATTAATTTAATTTTCAGGTTTCTGTTGTGTCTGGCTCAGGACTTTAAATTCTTATAATGCTGGGATTTCTGGGACATATGTCCCTCTCCCAGGCATCAGATACATTCGGGGTGTCCATTCAATGCAGGCATAGCCTCCTTGCAGCTGATACATCATTGTGACAGGGTGAGCCTACCCTGCACTAAAGAAACTCAGCAAACCCTGTGGGCGGCAGAAATCCTGCCCCTTCAGCCCTGCTGGGCATGCTCCGGTTGCTGCCCCAGTATAAAGGAAGGCAGCTCAGCTCAGTTGGGGCTGACTGGGGAGGAGGAAGGATCTCTGTCTGAAGCCTCCTCCTGGGAGTGCGGTCAGTCCCCAGCTGCAGGAGAGGGAAGCCCTCTGAGTACTCAGCGGGAAGCAGCCATCTTGTGAGAGCCGCCATGAGGACAGCCAGCTGACGCAGAGTGAGGTGTGTGGATCCCAGAGTTCCCCAGAGGAGTGAGGACCAGACACAGACCAGGACTTATCCAGGTAGGAAGTGGACCAGAGGGCCCAGGTTATAAGGTCTGGGGTACACTGGCCAGAGGCCGGCATGTTTCAGTCAGATTCACCGCCGGCAGGGTGCCATAACTCCAGCACCCCTAGGGCCCTGGGCTGGGGCTTAGTGGAGCAGGAGGGCCTGAGCCCCCCTACCTGGGCACCATTCCCACTCCATTCCTCCTACACTAGGTTGGACTGCACTGACTTGAGGGCATGTGCTAGTGACTCTGTGGCCATTAGGCCAGACCACCCTGACTTGAGGGCGTGTGCTATTGACTCTGTGGCCATTAGACCGGACTGCCCTGATCCAAGGGCCTGTGTTATTGACTCTGTGGCCCTTAGGCTGGACTGCCCTGACCTAAGGGCTTGTGCTACTGACTTTGCGGCTACTGGGTCGTGCTGCTCTGACGTGAAGAGCGGTGTTGACCAAAGTAGTAACGTTGTGGAAGCCTGCCCCTCCCCCTCCCCCCCTCCCCCGTAATTACGCCCCTCAGATACTCCCCACCTGAGAGGCCTGTGGGGGATGCAATCCGTGACAATCGTTTAAAGCCCGGAGCGGCAGTCATGACTGCTCCGAGCCGTGGCAGCTGGCTGACCAGTCAGCGGAGAACAGAAAGAAAAACTCTTTTTTTCTTTTTTGTAAAGACTATGTCACTGAATGTAACTAACTCTAAAGTAACTTTCCTATCTTCAAAGTGTCTGACGAATAGGGATTTTCTCCCACGAAAGCTCATGCGATTAATAAATCTGTTAGTCTTTAAAAGTGCCACAAGACTCTGTTGTCTTTCTACAATAGACTAACACGGCTACCCCTTTGAAATCTAAAGTAACTATGTCACACAATGTAACTTTTATCTAACACTAACACTAACTAGCTCTAAGAACTACACAGGGCTCCATCTTGGACCAGGGGCGGTTGAGAAGGAACTGGGGGGTTGGGACCACGTGCGTGTCCTTTAGAGGCGTTAGAACACTCACACATGCGGCTGGGCATGGGCGTGCGGTCCCAGGGGCTTTGCTGTAAAGTATCCAACCAAGAACGCGGGGAGTGCCAGCGCACCAGGGGACACTACTGAAAAAAAGAACTCTGTCTACCATCGGTCTTCCTCCTCCCTGACCTCTTATTAGCCAGCTGTAACTTGGTAGTCTCTTCTGTCTTTCCCTATCCAAAAGGTGTAAGTAGGAGCAGTTCATGGTACAGAGTATCTTTTAAAGCTTGGGCCAGCCTGGCATGGTCTGTTTACTTAGCAGTCACCACTCCCGTCACCACAGATCATTGTTACAGTTTCTCCGAGTGGCTGAAATCTTCTTTGCTGGCTGCCAGGGAATTTAAAACAGAAATCCCAGCAACCTCCATGCTTCCAAAGGTGTGACCAGGACCACCAGGCAGCTATTTGTGTTGCATCTATGCAGCAATCTCAGGGTGTGACTGCAGCTCCAGTAGACACACCCACTCTGGCTCTAATCTAGCTATTTTAGGTACCCAAGCACAGAAACCATGGCAGGGTGCACTCTAGCACAGGTTATACAATCCTGACTGGCACCCTGGGTGATTACTCAGGGGCCACGCTGAGCTTGCGTTACTATAGCTTCACTGCTCGGGTACCCAGCTAGCCATGTATGTCTACTGGAGCTGAGTCACATCCTGCATTTACACCACGGACATAACCTTACACTGAGCCAAGGGTGACAGATTTTCAATGTGCTAATCACATCTAATGAGGGGGTGTCTACACTGCAATTAAACACCTGTGGCTGGCCCAGGGGAGCTGACTCAGAGGATTCAGGTTCTGAGGCTGTAAAATTGTAGTGTACATTATGGGTCTCAAACACGCAGGCCACATGCAGCCCGTGGAGTTACATCTTGCGGCCTATGACAAGAGCCGGAATTCAGGGGGTCCCAACCCCTGGCCGGCTTCTCAAGTGGCCTGCACGCCACCAATTGGGAGCCAGCAGCTGGGTTGCGGACGCCTGCCTCTTGCCTGGGGTCCTCCTGCTGCTGCTAAGATGACCTTGGCGCCATCCACAGTACTTCCAGTCACCCACGCCGTGCCGCCTGCCCCCACACCCCCGACCAGGCGGCCTCGGCAGCTGCCAGGCAATCGGTGGAGAGGAGCCAACCACCCCCTGGGAGTGGGACTGGAGCCGCACTGCGCCGCTCACCAGGCAGAGTCCCAGCCTGCAGCGGCAGGGGAGCACGGTGGGCCAGGCAAGCAGAGTGCGCCTGGGGCAAGGTCAGGGCTCAGGAGGGGCTCCTGGGGGTGTAAGGAGGTTTCCCATGGGTGCTCTGAGCTGGGGTTTGCATGCAGTTCTTTCTTTCTTTCTTTCTTTCTTTCTTTCTTTCTTTCTAAAAAAAATTAAAAAATTAATTTTAATTAAAAACCTTTAAAAAAGGTTTTTTAAAAACCTTTCTAAAAATTAAATTTCAATTAAAATTCATTCATCCCTAGTCTTCATGTAGCCCTCATGATAATTTGAGTTTGAGACCCCTGGCGTAGATGTTCAGGCTGGAGCAGGGCCCTAGAGCTCAGGCTGTAGCCCAAAAGTCTAGAGTGCAGTTAAACAGTAGTAAACATAGCGCTTCTCAAAACTCCAGCGTAGATCAAGATTACAATGCAGCAACCTTCACTCCAATTCAGAGGTTGTTATTCCGAGGTCACCCACCCAACAGTCACTAACCCATAGTACTTTCCCTCTCCTTGGACCACTGCCCTCAGAACTATCTGGGCTGGAGTCTTGTACTCCTGGTAGGGTCACTCTTGGCGAACAGCTCCAGGTGAGGTTCCAGACGAAGCGCAATGCAAACTTCTCAAGACCCTGCCAGCAGAAAAGGCATATTCAAGGACTTGTCAGTTCTGTATGGCTGTCACATGGGAAGCCCTCCAAAGTGCACCTGGGTGGGTCCACAGGGGTTCACAGGGGGGTGGGGTGTCCCCATACCCTTAAAAAGTCAACCACAGGCTCAAAACAGCTCAGTCCCCTTTTGTCAGAGCAGTAGTACCTGATGGCCTATTCACAGTCAATTCACAGCCCTTGCAGACCTGGGAAGCATGGCCTAGTGGTCACAGAGCCAATTCACAGCCCTTGCCGATCAGGGGAGCACAGGGCGTGGCGTCCGGGTAGGGGGGCTCAGGCCCTCCCACTCCACTGAGTCCCAGCCCGGGGCCCTCTAGGTGCCAAGGTTATGGCACCAGACTAGCAGGGCTCCACACTGAAACATGCTGTTCCTTCGGGGCACTACCCTTGACTCCACAACCCGGGCCCCCCCAGCTACTTCCTACCAGAACCAGGGTGGTGTCCTCCAACGGGGCCTTGGTCCATGCTCCTTCTCCTCCAGTGATCACTGTGGAGTGTTCCTCTGATGCCTTCTGGGGTCCACCAGCCTTCATCAGTGCCGGCTGTTACTGGTTAGCTCTGTGTTCTTGGAACCAGGCACAGTATCCTGC
>ML688537.1:1294629-1336898 GCA_007922175.1 Pelusios castaneus
GGCTGGGTGTGCTTGCTTGGGGACCAACGCCTGTGTGGCTAGTGGATGTACACCTACTGCCTGGGACCAATTACACGCTGGTGGCTGGTGTGGACTGACTCAGGAGTGAGTGGTCACCCAGCAGAGCGGGGTGAATTGGGGTTCAGGAGTGGGGTTCAAGTGGTCATAGCAGCACACCAGACTGGATTTGGGGAGCAGCCTGTCACAGTGGGATCCAGTGGTAGCACCTAGCTCCCTAGCGCTTCTGCCCAGTCCCCAGTGGCAACACTTTCCAGACTCCCCCCATCTCTTGAATGCCACTGCACCAGGACCCTCTCCCTCTGCATTAGGGCCATGCTTACATAAGGCAGGGCTCCATAACAGTGTCCACAGGCCTGAGGCTCTTGCACAGAGTTCTGCCCACATGCCCAGCCACAAAAAACATGGGATGAAAGGAGCTTCTCCTGCAGGCACCAAATTCCTGACCCATGATGAATTCACAAGAGCTGACAACACTGTCTCATCGCATCCACCACTGCCCTTAGGCTGGGGGAGCTGCCCTCCAACCACTACATTACCCAACCCCATCACTGTCCTCTGCACACCTTCAGCTTCCCATTCCACCTATAAGCTCTATGTTTGTCATCAGCTTCCCCCCATTCTCCCGTGTCACACTGCCTTGGCTGCTCCTCACACTGCCTGTGCCCCATGCCCTCGTACTACAGACTCACAGCCATTTTGCCTGTGCCCACAGCTTGTGTACATACCCCGTCCTTTAGCATCTTTACTCACCCAAGCCATGTCTTACCAGCTATGCTATTTATATCCGTGCAAGAGGGGCTGCCGAGTATGTACCCCACATTCTGCTGAAAGATGCATGGTGCATGGATGTCCCCTGGGTCAGATGATGGCACTTTAAACATGCAGAGAATTAACTGCTTCCTCTCAGGGAAGCACACCGCACACAGGGGTTGTACAGAGTCAAAGCAATGAGAAACTGACATGGTCGTGGGTGGCAGCAGAGGCTGGGGCTTCTATCAATAATCATTGACTTTGTTCTTTTTCAGGAATTAAAGAACTTGGCATCCAGGCATTCAAACCTGGTGATCATTGCCCTAGGTGAGTCCCCTGCCCCAGGCTTGCAAAGCTGATGTTCCCTTGCTCTGAGTCATGTTCTTTTCGATCTCGCTTTCTCCATGTTCCTGTTCCTTGCCCTGTTGGGAGCAGTGCCAATCCCAGCCTGTTAGTGCTGCCTTGGGGTTAGCAATGAGGAGACCAATCTGCCAGGGAAGAGAGGAATCTATAGCACGCAGCAGTCACAAACCACACGGCTGACATTAGTTCCAGCTCCCCTTGGAGCGCAGTTCTGAAAATCACTCGGAATGGAATCTTGCCAGCCCAGGGGCCTGGAACTTATCATTTCAGCTCCCAGAGCACATTCTTCTCTTGGTCCAGGTCTTAGTGGAGAGAACCAGTGGCATACCATGGGTCTCCAGTGCCCAGGGACCAAGCCTGCATTTCCACCACCCCCTGCCTCACATGCCTGCATTCCCACGTAGGGCAAGAGGAGTACCAGAACCACCCCCAGTTGTCCTGGGAAGAGATGGTCTGTATATATGGGGAGTGGGGGGGGGCTGAAGCAAGGGGGGATGCAAATACAGGCTTGGCTCTGCAATACGCCCTGCCCCCACAAATTTACTCATCATATGGCATGCAGGTCTCCAGCTCCAGCCTCGGCTCAGATGGGGGATGGGGTGGCCCTTCTCAATGCACAAGTGTGGGGGATGTGGGAGCAGGAGCAGCTGTCCCTGAGAACTCCAGCGCTCCCCTCCTACCATGAAGGATTGTCCTGCCCCCCCACACACACACACCCTTACCCACCACTCCAGCCCCACAACCTAGCAGTCTCACTCACTGTCTAGGTGCCAGACCAGACCGGCCCTTCATGACATGCAGAAGGTTGCGGGGGGGAGGGTGCTGGAGGGCCAGAGTCCCCTATTCCCTGCAGGTTGTGAAGGGCCAGCCAGTGCCCCCCCCACACAGGCCAGTACCCTCATGCTTGGTCCCCACCCCTGTACATCACCAAAGAGAACAGGCACAGAATCAATAATCACTCAGGGTGCACCTACGCTTACAAATTAAGTCGACTTAAGCTTGCTTAAATCGACTTAATTGACTCTGCGTCTACGCTACACTTTCCTTAAGTCAACTTAAGCTGCTGCGTATGTCGACTTAAGGAAATATAAATTCGACTTTATAAAACCTAGTATAACGTCAATTTTACTGGCTAAGTCGACTTTATAAAGTCGACTTAGCTAGTGTAGATGCAGATTAGCCCTAAGTCGAATTAAAGTCAACATAAAGGGCTCCAGGGCTCCCCCAATGCCCTCCCTGCCAGAGTGGCTGGCACAGCTAGAGCCTGGCGTGCCCCCCACATGGCAGGACACAGCCCTGCCCACCCCGCTCCTATGCCCTGCCAATGCAGAGGCAACCTTTGGCTATGGGGGGCCCTAGATGAAGGCACATTGCAGGGCCCCCTATAGGCCTGTGGGGCCCCATACAGGCCTACGGGGGCCCCCCTGTTGCCAGCCCCAGCTCCCCGCCGCCATTCCTGGCCCTCCCCCTCCCCCCCACCCCCACAGCCCCAGCTCACTGCCGGCCCCAGCTCCCCACAACCAACCCCAGACACAGGGGCCAGCTCCTCCGCCTGCTGCCAACTGAGGCGGACACGGCTTTGGGGGCAGGCAAGAGGGCCCCTTACAGCTTGGGGCCCTAGGCGTGCGCCTGCTTCGCCTACCCCAAAAGCCACCTCTGTGCCAGTGTCCCTGTCCGGCAAATGCTGAGCCCCCTGGCATGTGGCAAGGGGTGCCCCCCTGCCACCATGGACCAGTCCCAGGTCCACCTAGCCCCTAGAAGTTGACTTAGGCATCCAGTGTGGACGCTCTAAGTCAATTTGGCAAGGTCCCCTTTAAGTCGCTTTAAGTTAATTTTTGAGTGTGGACAAACTAAGTCGACTTAACAAAGTCATCTTATTTGGCCAAATGTAAACATAGCCTCAGAGCCCATTGCACTCCTTCCCCAAATTCCTGGAGGTCAGTGTGGGACTGGAGAGGTCTGCAGGGGTGGGAAAGCCTTGGGAGGCTGGGAAAGCATCTCATGCCGGGCCTCTTATGTGACCACTGCAATCAACAATGTTTAAAGTGGTCTGAAAAGAGTAAGGGGTGGCTGGAGCAGAAGGGAAAGTTTCAAGCAGCTTCCCACATCTGGCTGAGCCCTGTCCAGCAATTCATCCTGCTCCCTACCCTCCAACCAATCCTGCCCCTTATCAGTTCTGCCCACCCCCAGACTCAAGTCACTGGTGCTCTTCCTGGGCTCTTTTTCCCGTACCTCTGGCAGATGCTGCAGAACATTGAGCTCCAGAGCTCAGTTCACAGGAGGGGAAGAGGGGACGGGACAAAACCCCCTTGCTCGCCTCACTGTGAGAAGCCTGTCAGCCCTGGCCTGAGAGGAGTGGGGAGAGCTCTGCCCGGCTACACCCTGCATGGCCCATAAGCCTCGCCAGACTCTCACTGGCTCTTTGCTTGGGATCTGGGACCCAACAGGGAAGCAGTAAACAGAGCCAGGCAGGTGGCAGACATATCCCCAAAGGCAAGTGGGGTCAGTGAATGGGCAGTGTCTGCCCTCATGTCAGAGGGTGCATCTACACTAGTAAATTAAGTCGACTTAAGCAGGCTTAAGTCGATTTAATTTACTCTGCATCCACACTGGAGTTTCCTTAAGTTGACTTAAGCTGCTGTTTAAGTCAACTTAAGGAAATTTAAAATCGACTTAATTAGACCTCCTTTTAAGTCGACTTTAATGCTTAAGTCAACTTCTTAAGTCGACTTAAGCAGTGTGGATGCCCTAAGTTGACTTGACAGTTTGGGGCAGAATAGTTGCAAACATGCATTTGAACTCAGTAAATAGCTTCCAAAAAAAGTCAAACATGGAGCAAAACAAACCAGGGCAGCTTGTCCCAGCATGTGTCTATCACCCTACTTGTTAGCATGCTGGAATCCCTGCACCCTAGGGAGGGGTGTACATTATTGGGAGGAGGAACCCTAACACACCCAACCCCCTGCTGTGTCTCTGTAGAAGTCACTGACCCAGCCAGCATCAAGGCAGCAGCAGCCAGAGTTGAGGAGCATCTGAAAGGCTCAGGGCTGAATCTGCTGATAAACAACGCTGCCGTGCTGAAGCTGAACACACTAGAGTCTGAGACACCAGAGGACATGTCCATGGTGTACACTACAAACGTGACAGGGCCCCTGCTGGTGAGCCAGGTAAGGCCTCAATGGGGGGACATTGCTGGCTACACTGGGGTTTCACTTTGCTTAGGGCAGAAAATTTTCCCTCTTCAGTGAGCCCCCACAATTGGGAGGTGGGGGTGGGAAAGGTCTCTGCAGTGTACCCTTCATCTGTGTTATGGGACTTCAAACACCAAAGAAATGGACCCAGAGTTGCTAGGGTGCCCCCAGTGACTCTCTCTGCCAGTGGAGTGCAGCTGCTTCAGTAAACAAAAAACACAGTAATGATTTCTTCAGTGTATCCTTCCTCTGTGATAAATAGTCCCCAGTAGCCTGATTAATCATCTCAGTGGTGAGGGAATTTCCTGGAATGTGTAAGAGGAGATTCCCAGTGACCCTCTGTGCTCCCTTTTCCTTTCTGGCTTGCTCTCTGAAGGGCTGCACTCCCAGCCACAAGTCATATGCCACAGCTGAGCTCCTCTCCGAGTTTGTTAATTCGTGAACAAGGTTACAAACAGAGTCACCTGACTGTGATAGCAGGGGATTCAGTGATCCAGGAGGTCCTTTCCAATCCTGTGATCCTCATGTCTTATGAGGACCTGATGATTTTCAAGCTATCATATGTCCCTGGCCTCCCACCCACAGCTGGGAGGCAGGTTTGCAGTCATTGGTAGTGCTGGGCCCAGTGTGACAAGTTCCTTTCTCCTAAGCAAGCACCATGGCTACAGTTTTCTCCTTTCCCCTTAGGTGTTCCTGCCCTTGCTAAAGAAGGCTGCCCAGGGATGTCCCCAAAAAGGGATGAGCTGTAGCAAAGCGGCCATTGTCAACATCTCCAGTGAGGCTGGCTCAATCCAGAATGTCTTGATCTGGAATATGGGGCAATTTATCTCCTATCGCTGCAGCAAGGTAGGGGTCACAATAGCAAGCTAACTCTCAGAAATACAAGGAAAGCAAAGCACTGAGTTACACATGTGCAGCAAAGTGGGAAACAGTCTTTCTAGCTGCTATTACTCTGTTAGCTGGGACAAGCTGCCATTTGTCTTCCTGGAATTCAGGTCTGGTTTCATATAGGATTTCCTATTCAATTAGGAACCTACCAGGGTCTATGTACCCCATTAGGGAAATCCCCACCCTGAGAGAGATATGGGGTTCCTCAACACTAGACTAGCTAGTCTTAGCCTAATTCAGAGACCATAACTAGGTTTAAATCTAGGGGGCCAGATCCTCAGCACTTGGTGGAAACTGGGAAGGGGGACAAAGAAGGATCATTTATTCTTCCCCCTTCTCTTTCAGAACCTTCATTATTTAAAGCAGTGCAGAGGTTGCTCAAAGCTGTACTCAGCTGTTGCAGCCCCCCAGAGGCCATTCAGTAGCTGTGGCTGACCCCCTTCCCTCTGTCCATGCCCCTGAGGGCATCTTACTATTCCCAGTGAGAACATCAGACACTACAGCTCACAGCTCACAGGGTGTTTGGTCCCCACTCCCTGGTCTGTCTCCATCTCCTTTCTTGCTGGTGCGTCAAGATCTGGGGTCATTTCCTGTAGGGCTCATTCCCCTGCCCCATGTGCTGCTGTCTCTGCTCACAGTGTCTCGCTTGCAGGCTGCTCTGAACATGCTCACCAAGTGCCAGTCCTTGGTATATGGAAACGACGGAATCCTGAGTGTCGCTGTCCATCCCGGCTGGGTGCAGACTGACATGGGGAACTCAATCTCTCCAGAGGTAGGTGCCTCTCTGGGAATGGATGTTCACTATAGGAGTAATAGCTCCAATGGAACCAGCTGGTCCATGCCAACCCCTACTGAGAAAAACTCCCCAGGGCCCTTCCATTTCGGCGAGCCTGTCTGCATCAGCCAGCTTTCCAGGGATTCCGTGCTGTGTCCTGGGCATTGACTACAGGTGCTGCTGTAGCCATGATGCCCCCAGCTCTCAGTGTTGCATAGCAAATACCGACAGAGCGGTTGCCATCTGAACCCAGAGAGTGGAGCTGGTCATTCTGTTTATCAGATACAGTCTGCAATGGTACCAGAATAAGGGGGGGCAAGAAGCCTTCTCACGCACACACTTTATAACATGGCAGTAGTTTGGGAGACAGGGGATGGCATTGCCTCCCCATCCCCACCCCCAAACTGCAAGCCTCAGCCAGGTGTGGAGCAACATGGGCAGGTGAGGGAGTTTGGAGGAGCAATACCATTGCAAAGCACAGCCTCTGCTGGCACTGCTCCACACCATCCCCAGGCTTACAGTTTGGAGGGGCAATGCCACCCCCCTCTCCCAAAGTAGCTATGTTAAAAAGTGAGAAGCATGGCCCCTGACCTCTATGGTTCTAGCACCAGTGGGTCCCCCAATTTCTACAAAGTTTCCAGAGTCCTTGACTGTCTGCCAATCGTTCCTGTCCCCACCCCAGGCAATGCAGGAACATGGACAGATGCCAGCTGGCCTGGAAACAGCACTTCTCTTTCACAGGTTTTGAGCCTTTGGAATCTGATTTTGTTCTATGTTGGCACAAAACCAAGAACTTTCAAAATCTGTAGAGATCCCACTGTTGCCAACAGACCAGTGGCTGGGACATTCACTTGGGAGGTGGGAGACCTAGTTTCTGCCTGATTGAACTTGGCTCACCGACCTTCCAGGTGAATTTTGTAGCCACTGGTTTGTTGGTTATAGTGCATTCGCTTGCTCTTTTCTACTAGTAATTCTGGACCCAAGAAGCATTCCTGATAAAGCTGAATCTAAACTGACATGTTTCTACATAAAGTTTTGATTTAGCTGAATTTGCATTTCCAACTAAAAAGTCTGGTCAAAAATTCCCAACCAATTCCACAGGGTACCTGGCCAGTGCCAGGGTTCCTGCCCCTTGTTGCAGGTCACCATGCAGCTATGCTCTCCTGAGAGACAGTACCAAGTGCTAAGTGATAGTGAGACAACTAACCCTTGAGTCTTGGCAAGTAATAAACAGTTCTCTATTGAAGAAGCAAGGTTCCAAAACACTGGAGCTCTCGTGATCAGAGTTACAGTGTAGAAACCTGTGCAGCAGCTACCTCTAACAAGCTACTAAAAAGCTTATATTTACTAACTGTCATTCAGCTAGATCTGCAAGTCAGTCATACCAGAAATTATTACTGTTGTGGGTTAACAGATGCCTGTCAAATGCCTAATGGCAGTAAGTGGCATTTCAACACTCATGTTACCATAACTTTCTATTGTCAATAATTGGAGCTAGCATAGCACTCTGAATTCATATTGGTAATGGCCCAAGTTTGACACTCTGACTGTTCTTCTGATAAGGAATTCCTCCTGCGCAAACATTGGACTGACAGTTGTTTTTACTTCACTGGGGCACGTTCTGCAGCTAAACACTTGCTTTTCTTTTATTTCATTCCCAGTGACTGGGCCGGTCTTAGGTTGTCCCTGTCTTTCAAGTGATCTTGCAAGTCATCAAGGGAGAAGAATATTCCTTATGGCCATGATTCATTCTAGGTTATAGACTCATAGACTCATAGAATTTAAGGTCAGAAGGGATCAGTATGATCATCTAGCCTGACCTCCTGCAAAATGGAGGCCTCAAGACCTCGCCCACCCAGTCCAGCAATAGGCCATCAACCTATGACTGAGTTATTTACCTCCTTAAATCATGATTTAAGGACTTTAAGATACAGAGAATTCACCGGTAAGTGAACCATGCCCTGTGCTAGAGAGGAAGGTGAAAAACCCCCAGAGCCCAGGCCAATCAGCCCTGAGGAAAAATTCCTTCCCAACCCCAAATATGGTGATCAGTTAAACTCTGAGCATGTGGGCAAGTCTCAACAGCCAGTTACCCAAGAAACAATTCTCTGTAATAACTCAGAACCCACCCCATGTACTTTCCCCTCTTAGGCCACTTGTAAATCCACCACACGTAGCCAAATATCAGTCAATTTCCAAAATAGGCTAATCATACCATCCCCTCCATAAATTTATGAAGCTCAGTGTTGAAAGCAGTTATGGTTTTTGCCCCCACAACTCCCCTTGGAAGGCTATTCCAGAACTTTACTTCTCTAATGGTTAGAAACCTGCATCTAATTTCAAGCCTAAATTTCTTGATGTACAGTTTATAACCATTTGTTCTGGTGTCCACATTGGTGCTGTACTCAAATAATTCCTCTCCCTCCCTGATGTTAATCCCTCTGATGTATTTATAGAGAGCTATCATATCCCCCCTCAGTCTTCTTTTGGTTAGGCTAAACAAGCCAAGCTTCTTGAGTCTCCACTCATTGGGCAGGTTTTCCACTCCACAGACCATCCTTGTAGCCTTTCTCTGCACCTGTTCCAATTTGAATTAATCCTTTTTAAACATGGGGGACCAGAACTGCACACAATATTCCAGATGGGGTCTCACCAGTGCCTTGTACAGCGTCACTAACACCTCCCTGTCTCTCTTGAAATACATCCTAGAACCGCATTAGCTTTTTTCACGGCCACATCACATTGGCGGCTCATAGTCATCCTATGATCAACCAGTAATCCCAGATCCTTCTCCTCCTCAGTCCGTTTCAACTGATGCGTTATATATTTGCAATTTACTTACCAGGATTTACAATTTGTCCTATAAAGTCATTTCAGTTTTCATTTTCTCCTGAACCTTTTGCAATGGAAAATGCATTATTTTGCTCCAATAACACTGTAAACCATAATCAGCACACAATGACAGGATGTAATATTGCATTCAAAATCCCCGTGATGGTAGGTTACCTCCTAACGATGATTCACAGCCTTACAGGAATATTGTTAGTAACTTCTTTTGCCATTAACAATATTTATTTGTACTCTAAAACCCCCCACCTCATGTTCTAATTCAGGGTCAGGGTAAGTCATATTTTCTGACTGAGCTAAGCCTTGGTGGGACAATCCCAGTCTACATTTTTCACGGTGTGCCTGGAACCACAATGTAATCCTTGCACTATGTAATGAAATAGTGGGTACAGTACACTTTTGGTTTCCTACTTGTATTTCTTGAATATTTTGATTAGTGCCTCAAATACTTCCAACTACATTTCCCACAACAGTAATATTTCATTCTTCATTTCTAACATTAGAAAATTATTTAGAATGAAAACATACTTTACCTTCTCCCAAATAATAGAAGTATTTATCTACATTGGGTAATTCTAAAACTAATTCACAATATCCATTCATCATTACTTTTGGATCAGCGAGTATTTCATTCCCCATTCTGGCAGATCCAGCCATTTTGTAGATGGTGACATTCCTTAACCCACATAATAGAAAAAATTATCCTGTTTAAGTGTTCAATGCCATTCCTTAATTGGATACCAAACCAATTTATGTTAACAACTGGATATACCTGAACTAATTCATTCTTATAAGACTCAGAAGATCAATCTTACATGGCGAACTGCACCACCGCAGCTGGTAATTATTTTCCTTCTCCATGTTATTTGTTGCTCAGTTTCATAGCAGCCCTGGCCACCCGGAGTTTTCTAGGTGAATCACTAATCCCTTTAGTGTGATCCTACCTGTGATGCTCTCCAGATTTAAGGGATCATTTATGATACTATTTCATATTAATATTTCATAATTGCAATAATCCATAGGAACTATGCCGTGTTTGGTCCCAATGAAAAGGTTGTAATTTTCTGTGAATGATTATATGGTTTATATGTAGGAGTTGCATCTCTATTAGAAGTTAGGAATATGTTTGTTATATCTATATTTCAACCTGTGTGATTCTGGGAAACTCCCCAGACAGGATGTCTACAGCCATTGTCTCTTTAATGGCCCATTAAGGAAGCTCCCAGGTGCAATGGACCCAGGGAGAAACCTGTTGAGCCATGAGGACTTGACCATGTGACTCAACTCCATTTTGATTTTCAAAAGCTCCACACAGCATGGGGAAAGCCAGAGGTGATAAAAGGCAGCTGCCCCACCTCCATCTTACCTTCAGCCTCCAGTCTACAGCCAACACCCATCTCTGGAACTATTTCTCTGGCTATGTCTACATTAGAAAAGTTAAATCAACTTAAAGTTGACCTTATTAAGTCGACTTCACAAAAGTCAACTTAACTTTTCTATTGTAGACATAGCCCCTTTTCGACCTTATTAAATCGATTTAACTCTTTAAGTCAACTTAATAAAATGGATTTAGGCACTAACTCCCATACATACTGGCTTAAGTTGACCTTATTAGCGTTAAGTCGACCTAAATTGAGGTGTTATTAAGTTGACTTTACTTTTCCTTAAGTCGACTTAAGGAAATGCTTAAGTTGACTTAAGAAAAGCCCAGTGTGGACGAGGGATCCTCAAGTCAACTTAATTTGTAAGTGTAGATGCACCTTCTGCAACTAGACAAAGGTCTGAGGACCACCCAGGTGCTGGATGTCTACCAGAGAAACTGACTGTGCCTGCAAACTGCTTTACATGGACTCTGAATCATTTGTATGTATGTGATTCACTTTAACCCGTTAACATTTTTTTTCTTTTTTATATTAAACCTAAAGGATTGGCTATCAGTGTTGTATTTTGGATAAGATCCAAACCTATATTGTTCTGTGTAATGTGGCTGGCCCTTTGGGGTCAGGAGAATCTATTTCTTTAAGGGACCGTGTGGCTACGTGGGAGCCAGAGGAACTGGAGTGCAATAAAGGAGGCTGTTTCTATTTTCGGCAGACTTTTTGGTAACCGGTGTGGGGAACCAGAAGCCTGGTTGGCTATGTCTACACTGGGGAATTTAGGTCGACTTTAATAAGTCGACTTTAATAAGTCGACTTTAAGTTGACCTTATTAAGTCGACTTAGAGAGTCCACACAGGACTCCTAAGTCAACTTAAAGTGGGCCTTACTAACTCAACTTAGACAGTCTACACTAGACTCTCTAAGTCGACTAGTTCGGTCCAGGGAGAGCCAGCCCCGCACGAGGCTGGCTCTCCCCGGGGCAGCAAGCCCCTGAGCGGTCCGGGGGAAAAGGGAGCGTGGAGCTCCCTTCTGCCCTGGACCACTCGGCTCCCTTCTGCTCAGGACTTCTCAGGTCCCGAACAGAAGGCAACCCTTCTAGCTGGGACCGCTCGGGTCCCGGGGAGAACTTCCCCGGGACCCGAGTGGTCCTGGCCAGGAGGAAGAGCGGGAGACCCACGCTCCAGCTGCCGGTTGCTGAACAGCTGGAGTGCGGGCTGGGACCCATGCTCTAGCTGCTCAGCAGCCGGCAGCTGGAGCGGGGATCCTGGGGAGAAGGGACTTAAGGAAATGCCAGTGTGGACACAGAGTAAATTAAGTCGACTTAAGCATGCTTAAGTCGACTTAATTTACTAATGTAGACGCACCTGTTGTGACTGATAGGGAGTCTGGTTTAAGCACCACCCATCAGTGTTTGAGGAGTTTGGCTCCCGGTTTTTCAGCTTGTCCTGATTTTTGCATGACCAGGAGGTTTTCCCAGGAGGCCCCAGTCATACTACCCATGGTTTGTCATGTTTCTTCCTGCAATCCATTGAGCACACCTACTCCAGTATCAAATGACCCCTGTATTCTTTTTATGACTCCTTGCAATTGTTCCCCTATGTGTCCTCCTCCATCCCTGAAAAAGTTGGCATTGGTTCTGTGGGTAAGGGGTACAATTAGGATAAAAAGTAAGAATAAAGGTATTTGCAAAAGTGAGAATAACTGTGGCTAAAACAAGAGCTGAATCCAGTAAAACTGAATGTCTTTGGTCAACTTCAATTTGAAATAATCCCAATTTAACCATGGGAAGATCTCTTTTATTTAGTGGTTTGGGCACCTCAGGAGTAGCAATAGGAAGAGTGATGGGAATAAATTCAGTAGTAAGAGGGGTGAATGTTAATTGCTGGATGAATAGAATACAAGAAATGTGAGCAGGTCCTGTCAACCCCTAGGATGTTTATTTTGTGGATCCACTGCAAAATACACTTATATCTTGGATAAGGGTGATATTAAGCCAGCAAGCAAAGGGGGAAACAACACCAAACACAGTATTTTGTACCATTGGGACAGAAGCCCTGGGCACAGGCAAAAGGCATGCACCCGCCCCAATAAACTGACAACCTAGTATCTGTAGCGTACTATTAGGCCACGATGCATTCTGCAAGGTTTCCCCGTGCCATGTTATACCCAATGGGTCAGTGATGATAAAACGACTCATTTTCCTTTGCTCTGTGCAGGCCCCACTGACGGTGGTTGCAAGTGCCCAAGGGATCCTGACCATGCTCCCAACACTCTCTGAGAAGGACAACGGGGCCTTTGTGAGCTGGGAAGGGAAAGTTGTTCCCTGGTGAGATGCCCACCTGGCCACAACACAGAAGTTCTGTGCCAGGCTGTTTCAGTGACCACGCTGTCAGCTGTGCATGTGTCCTCAATAAACCCACTGTTCTAATTCAGCTGCCCCGTCTGAGCGCTCCTTGGCCTGGACATAACTGCAATAACAAATGTAACATATGATTAGATATGTTAACAGACTGATTAAGCTTTTTTAAACTGTCCTTTGATTTTTATGGGGTTCTTTCCCTCAAAGCACAGTTCTGCCATGAAAAATCACTCTGCACAAATGGCACCATGGTCCTTCTTGACTATTGTCTGTGAGCAAGTCCAGATCAAATGTCCTCAAGTAAATATAGGGTTTGTCCAACAGCCAGCTCCACACACTCAGCCAGGCTGCTCATTTCACCCCAAATCCTGGAACATGAGATCCTTCTCAGGCCTGTTCTGCATGTGGAACAGCCACTAAAGGGAAGATGCCAACTCACCTTTACCCCGGCAACTGCTGATAGTCATTATGAAACACCTGCCTTTAAGGGGGACTGACCCCCTCCTTTATGCTACTTTTTAGTGCTGTGAAGGCTGGTTCCATCAGCGAAAGAGACTCCTCTTACTGGCAGAAGGACAAATGAAACCAGGGCAAAGAACCCAGCCCAGCAGGTAGAGATGTTCCTGGGTCTTGTTACCTTGGCTGTCAGACTTCCCTTTCTGAGCCAATGTCAGCTTTCACACCACCAGAATGGTCTGTGATGCACAGAATCCCTTTCTCTTTGTTCCTCACAGACAGACACTGGGTGAGTGAGTTGAGAGCAGTCTGTAGATGGAACATGCTGTGAGCTAGTGAGGACCATGAAGAGGAAGGTGAATAATGGCTACAGTACTAAGACAAGTGGTAAAGAGAACAAGAGCAAGGGAGAGCAAAAGCAGACTGACATGCTGCACCCCACGTACATCCTTGTGATGGGATCTGTATACCTTTTCTGTGTCCCCTCACTGTGTAACTGTGTATAGTCTAATGCAAAGCATGTCATGTAAGGTGTCTTTGGAAGGCTCATGGCATGCTCTCCATTACTGTTATGGTGGCATGTGTCCTGTAACATCATACATGTGTACAGATATGAAGTATGTCTCCAAATGTATCTCACACAGCTTGAATAGAGGCAGACAAACAGAGCAGAGAGCACACAGCCTGCAGAAGAATGATTAAAAGAACAATGCACCTTAAGCACCCTGGCTCAGTGAAGGAAAGATCATAAACTTGAAAAACTAGAAAGCTACTCACAGGAAGGAACGCAGAGTCTGGCCAAAAACCATCACCACCAAGCCTGTGAGTAAGCTGAACATAGACTGGAAGGCTATGTCTACACTTAGAAAGTTAAGTCAACTTACAAAGGCTACACTAGACTCTTAAGTCGACTTGGGGAGGGGTGCATTATGGGAAGTGTGCCAGCGTGGCAGCAGAGAAGGTTCCCCTCCCCCCCCCCCCGGCCACTCCTTTAAAAGAGGAAGTGAGCTCAGCACCTTCACCATTGTGCCTGGCAACATGGAGCCTGAGCAGGTCATGGACCAGCCTCTTCTCCAGAGATTTGTAAGTAGTCTGCGCAATGCCTGCCAGCTATTAGTATGGCTTCTTCGGCTGTGGAGCACAACTGTCTGGCAACAGCGCAGAGGCAAACGACATCCTGCCCCCCCCCCACCTTGCTGCCCCAGCAAGCTGCCGCGCTCACAACAGTGCGCTCCATGCTTCGTCGATTCTGGGCGCATGAGGCCAGCAGCGACTGGTGGGAGCAGATCATCCTCACCACCTGGTAGGACGACCTGGGCTGCAGACCTTTAGGATGAGCAAGTGGACCTTCCTCGAGCTGTTCCCTGAGCTCACCTCAGTTCTGCAGCGCAGGGACACCCGACCATGACCTGCCCTGCCCAGGTACAAGAAAGTGACTGTCACTGTGTGGAAGCTGGCAACCCTGGATTCCTACCACTCCCTGGGACACCAGTTCGCCATCGGGAAGGCCACCATGGGGATCGCTCTCATGCAGGTGTGTAGGGCAATCAACCGGGTCCTGCTAGCCCGCCTTGTCACCCCAGGCAACCTGCACAACCTCGTCAACAGCCTCGGCTTCCCCAATTGTGGTGGCATTGTGGACGCCACCCACATACCCATCTGAGCCCCGGAACACCACGCCAGAGACTATGTCAACCTGAAGGGGTACTACTCCATGGTCCTGCTGGCCCTTGTGGACCACTGAGGGATGTTCCAGAACATCTACATGGGCTGGCCGGGGAAGGGTACACATGATGCACGCATTCTGCGCGACTCTGACCTGTACAGGCGTATGCAGGCAGGCACCTTCTTCCCCAACCACACTATTACCACTGGGGACATGCAGGTGGCTGTCCTGATCCTCGGGGATGCCACCTACCCCTTGCTCCCCTGGCTTATGAAGCCATACACGGGCCACACGGATGACAGCAGGGACCTCTTCAATTGGAGGCTCAACCAGTGCCGCAGTGTCATCGAGCATGCCTTCGGCCGTCTGAAGACTCGCTGGAGAGCCCTCCTGACCCACCTGCAGCTCAGCGAGCACAACCTCTCAGAGGCTGTCAGCATGTGGTGTTGCCTGCACAACCTCTGCAAGCTGTGAGGGAAAAGGTCCCCCATGTCTGGGAGGCCGAGGCCGAGTGGCTCGCCGCACAGTATGAACAGCCCGCCAACACCGTGCCCCAGACAAAGCGGGCCCAGCAGCAAGCACAGCTCATCTGGGACACGCTGAGGGCCCACTTTGTCAGTGAGGAGCACTGAGGCGTGGGCCTGCTACCAGGCCCTGTCACCTCCACCACCCACCCAGGCCTACCCCCCCACCCCCACACACCCGTCCCTCCCCATCCCCAAACCAATAAAAAGCATGACAGAACATATATTGGTGTACAGGGATTTTATTCAGAGGGAGGGAACTGGGGTTGGGGGCTGCAGGGATTGGGAGGTTTGGGGGGTGTCAGGAGGGTTGGGGGAGAAAGGGGGTTTGTGGGGAGCGAAGAGGGGCAGAAGGCGGGTCCCAGGCCTGCAGACATCTGCCCCAGATCCTGGCCCACCGGTGAAGGGGGCTGCCTCTGTGGAGCAGGGTGGAGCCTGGAGGGAACAGGTGCTCCAGGGACTGGGTGTGCCACTCCATCAGGTCAAGCATCGGCTCAACCCTCCTCAGCCCCTGGTCAATCCTCCAGTGGGCATCCTCCTGCTCTTCCTGGGCCGTCAGGTGTGCCTCAGTCCACTCAGCAATGCAGATCAGTTCCTTGAACTGCTCATCCCTGGAGCGCAGTACCCTCGTCCTCCTCCTAGTTGGTGCTGGTGGGGCCCCAGGGTGCTGTGGGGTAAGGGGGCATGGTCTGCTGGGGAGAAGCAGAGAATGGAGTTCCTCCCATTAGCTGATGCAGTGTGCAACCTGACAGCAGCTGCTGTCCCCTGATCATCCCCCTCTTCCCAATCCCTGTCCTTTGGGACAGGGACCCCTTGGTACATGCCAGCGTGCTGTGCTGCCCAGGTCAGGTGTAGTACCCACGGTGGTGACCTGCAGGCAGTCCTGCCTCAGGGGTCTCTGCTGAGGCCACGTGCCACCAGTGTCAGGTGCATGCTGTGTGGCCTTAGTGCTCCTGCCTATGGTCGCCCCACCCCAATTCCAGACATGCCACTGCACCATTCTCCTCTGGGTCCCCCCCACCACCACACAGTCCCCAGCCCCCCTGCCCCTATGGGAGTGCCATGCCCCCGACCCTGCCTGTCCCAGGGCCATGTCCCCTTACAGTCCCTGTTCCACAGGCATGCACAGCCCTGCCCACAGGGAGGGAGAGAGAGAGGGAGGAGCACTCACCAGCAGGTGCAACAGGTGTCCGTGGCGCTGTCCCCTTGCCTGGGTCATCTTCATCGAGGGGAACCTGCTCCTCTCCCTCTTCCTGTTAAGCTGTGTCTGCCATCAGGGCAGGGATCAGCTCTGGCTGGCAGCCAGCTCCAGGGCTGGTGAGGTGCCCTCCTGCTCCTGCTGGGTGCTGGCCTCCCCCTGCTCCAGCACCACAGTCTCATCCACCGAGCCCTCCTCCTGGTCGTCATCGAGGGAGGGGCGCTCGGCAGAGTCGATCAAGTGGGCTGGCAGGCTGCTGCTCTCCTGCCCCAGAAAGGCACCCAGCTGCTCGTAATACCAGCAACTGGTGATAGGGGCTGCCTCTGTCCAGAGCATCGCCTCCCGGGCCTTGTGGTATGCCTGCCACAGGTCCTTGATTTTCCTGACTAAGAGCTGCTCCATACTCCAAAACCCTCTACAGTAATAGTTCCCTGCCAGAAAACAGCAAACCGAGGCAACATTGCTGTCCATCCTCATTGTAACTGGGTCACCAACTGCAAATGCCCTCTCTTGGCCTGGGATGGCCATTCACAAGGCAGCCTCAGTTTGCCTCTGAGGTTTCCAGAAATAAGCCACCAAGGCTTTCCCTGAGTAGAACTAGTTTAATAACAGATAACACAACATAAAAGCTTTTCAGCCCTAGAATCTTTAGCCAGACCTGAAGCTCGTCTTCACTCCCAGTCCACTCTTCAGGCAGCCAGTCCCAGTTCTTTCTTTCTCCAGGAGTTGTTCCATCACTCTCACTGGCTATGTCTACACTTGCACTTTTAAGTCGACTTAACTAAGTCCACTTTAAGTCGACTTAGTTAAGTCGACTTAGTGTGTCTACACTTAAAATTAAAGTCGACTTAAAGGAGAACTTACAAAGTCGACCTAGAGCGTCCACACTGGATGCTCTAGGTCAACTTTGTGGGGCTAGGGGGACCTTGGGCAGCTCCACAGTGGCGGGGGGGGGGGAGCACCCTCTGTGTACAATGGGGCAAAGGGGGACAGGGACCCTGGCAGGGCAGGGCTCTGTGTGTGACACTGTCTGGATTTAGGGAAGCATTATGATATTATTTTCTATGGATATCTCATAAATGCTATAATCCATAGGAACTATGTCATGTTTGGTATCAATAGAAAGGTAGTAATTTGCTGGGAATTATTATATAGTTTATGTATAGGAATTCTATTTTGATTAGAAGTTAAGAATTTGATGTTATATCCATACTTTAACTTGTGTCATTCTGGAGAAATGTCTTAGACGGGACGGTGTGAACAACAATTGTCTCCTTAATGTTTAGGAATTTTCCAGGTAGAACAGTCCCAGGGAGTATCCTAATGAGCCATTGAGGACATAAAGAATACAACCATTGTATCCTTAATGGCTCATCAGTTTACTTCCTGGAACCATATCACCTGGCAAATTCCTAAACATTAAGGAGACAATGGTTGTTCACACCCTCCCGTCTAAGACATTTCTCCAAGGTCCCCCTAGCCCCACAAAGCTGACCTAGAGCATCAAGTGTGGACGCTCTAGGTCGACTTTGTAAGTTCCCCTTTAAGTCGACTTTAATTTTAAGTGTAGACACACTAAGTCGATTTAACTAAGTCGACTTAAAGTCGACTTAATTAAGTCGACTTAGTTAAAGTCGACTTAAAAGTGCAAGTGTAGACATAGCCTTGGTTTGCAACTGACTGTTTTTCTATAAGGCTGCTGGCTCAATGCAGCCTTATTCAGAATTGGGCTTTATCCTGATCTATATGAACTTGCTTCTGATGATGAGCTTGGAGCGCTGGGGAGTTGTTGGAAGGCCATAGGAGAACAGTGGTTTAATGCTAACGAAAACTGATTATCAGTACACTCTGACAGAAGAGGAGATTTTGGCCTGAATCTATGCGTGTAAAAAGTTTCATGTTTTTATTTATGGGAGGCCTGCGTTAGCTTAAAGTTCCAAAAGGGTAGTCGTGTTAGTCTATTGCAGAAAAACAAAGTTCTATGGCACTTTTAAAGACTAACAGATTTATTTATCGCATGAGCTTTTGTGGGAGAAAAACCTATTTCATCAGACACTTTGAAGATGGGAAAATTTACAGAATAGGAAGAAATTAAATGCAGGGAAGTGTATGACATAGGATCAGGTCAGGCTGTAACAGCAAATCAAAATAGATGTTAGGATTCAAACACTGGGGAACAACACATAGAGGAAGGTGAGGTCAAATTACCTGTTGTAATGAGAAAAAAAATCCATAGTCCCTGTTTAAACCCAAGGCAACTGAGTCAAATTTAGATATAGATTCGAATTCTGCAGTTTCTGTTTGAAGCTGTGATTTGTTATTCATCTGTTTCAGCACAGCTATTAGCAAGTCTTCAATGGAGTGAGCAGAGAGATTGAAGTGTTCCCCTGTTGGTTTTTGAGTGTTGCAATTTCTGATATCAGATTTGTATGCATTTATTCATTTGTGCAGAGACTGTCCTGTTTGTTCCAATACATAAGGCAGAAGGGCATTTCTGGCACATGATGATATAAATCACATTGGTGGATGAGCAGGTGAATGAGCCCTTGATGGAATAGGTGACTTGATTAGGTCCTGTGATGGTGTCTTTAGTGTAGATATGAGGGCAAAGTTGGCAGTGTGGTCTGTTGCAGGGATATGTTCTTGCTTTAATGTTTCTGTTGTTTGATCTGTAGTTGCTGGTGAATATTCATTTAAAGTTGGGGGGCTGTCTGTAAGCAAGGAGAGGTCTGTCTCCCAAGCCTTGAGAGAGTGAGGGATCGTTTTGAAGAATAGGCTGCAGATCTTTGATGATGTAAAGAGGTCTGACTTGGGGGTTGTAGATTCTGACCAGTGGTGTTCTGTTGGTTTTTTTCTTGGGTTTCTCCTGTAGTAGTTGACTTCTGGCTATCCATCTGGTTCTGTCAATCTCTTTCTTCACTTCTGTGGGTGGGTACTGTACTTTTAAGAATGCTTGATAGAGATCCTGAAGGTCTCTGTCTGAGGAGCAAATGCAGTTATATTTTAGGGCTTGACTGTAGACAACGGATTGTGTGGTGTGTCTTGGATGAAAGCTCGAGGGATGTAGGTAACTATAGTGATCAGTAGGTTTGTGGTATAAGGTGATCTTTATGTGCCCATCACTAATTTGCACTGTAGTGTCCAGAAAGTGGATCTCCTGTGTGTAGTGTTCCAGGCTAAGTTTGATTGTGGACCTTGATGGATGGAGATACCCAGTAATGCGTGGACCAATCAATGCATGGATCAATCAGTATATGGACCAATCAATGTAAAGTCAGATGATGGTATAAAAGTAGGAGCCCTGAAGCTGAGAACCCCGGCAGCTGAAAGGGGTGATGGGGAGTCCTATCGTCAGTTGAGCTCAGTGGTTAAAGTAAGGGGGAATCCATTGGAACACTGTTCCGGGGCCCACAATTTTTAGGGGCCAGCGTTCCGGAGCCCCTAAAAATAGAAAACTCATGCGGAACGGTGCATTCCGCCCAGGGGCCCCAGCAAAGCCGCAGGCTCGGGCGGAACGCTTGTTCCACCCTGTCTGCTGCAGCCAGGCTGGGGAGCTTCAAATCTCCCACCCTGAGCATGTTCAGACTGAGTGTGCCCAGGGCAGGAGCCAGCCTGGCCCAGAAGTGGCTCTGCCGGCCACCCCTGCAGCTCCGGACCTCCAGCCAGGTAAGGGGACATGGTGACAAGGAGCCGGTGGGGGCTGGGTGGTGGTGGAGGGGACTATGGACGGCTGGAGTGGGGACTGGGTGGGAGGGCTGAGGAGGGATGGATGGAGTTAGAGGCCTAGAGAGGGGTGGAGGGGGCATGGGGACAAGGAGACTGGTGGGGGCTGGGGAGGGGTGGAAGGAATTATGGATGGCTGGAGGGGGACTAGGTGGGGGGGCTGGGGAGGGAGCAAGCTGAGGAGGGGGTGGGGGGGCTAAGGGGGGTGGAGTGAAGACGGGGGAAGCTGGGGGGTGAGGAGTTAGGAGGGCTGGAGTGGGGGTTTGGGGGCAGGGAGCTTAGGGAATGCGGATGGGGGCTGAGGAGGACATGGGGAAAGAGAGGTCTGATGTGGGCACTAGTTGACAAGGTTGGGGTGATGTGGATTTGAGGCTGTGCTTCATTTGTGAGGAAAGAACTGATGGGGCTCAAGCAGTTTGTTTTGCACTCATATCTATTTGTAGTGTAGACATAGCCAAAAAGTAATTCAGTGAAGTACATCCCAGTGGGAATCCTCAGTTTCATTTCCTTTCCTTCCCCTTAATCAAATATGAGGCCCCAGACAACCCAACTCTTTCCCCACTGAATTGTAACATGTAATATAAAATCAACTTGGAAAAAAATATTTACTTGTTTCCCCCCTCAAGCTATGTTCAGTCCTGGAGCAGAAGAACAAACATAACACATTAATGATCCAAAATGTTGTAGCCTTGCAGAGCTTTCCACCTTTCTGTGGGATCCAATGCTCACTTCTACCCTTGGAGGGCCCCAGAACAATGGATCTGACTTTTATATGCATAGACAAGCTGTCTCATGCAACTTTGAGGGTTTTGTTCCTCTGACCCAAGGAACACTGAACTCATGGTAACTAATACACCTGCTGTTACAGTGAAAGTTTGAAAAATATTTGCAATAAATGTTTTTAAGTCCCTAAAGCATTCCTAGAATAACTTTTTTCATGTAATATAAGTATCATATGCAGAGTAGATGGTGGATTGTAGTTGGCATAAGTTGAGGATGACCTGCATAACATCTTTTGTCACTCATGAACTGCTTCCTCAGACTCATGATGATAGAATGACAACAGAGTCTTGCTTAGTTGTCTATAAGAATTAACAATCTCATGTGGGCTGCTCACTATCTGCCTCAAGCTCAATTTTTAAGTTTCAATAAAAGTGTCTCAGCCCTTTCCAAGAGCGAGCTTTGTGAAAAAAAGCTAATGTTAAATGTCTTTTCCTTGAAGAACTCTAGTTCCTCCATGGTAAAACTGATAGAGTGATAGTTCTGGGGACAGAAAGGTCCCCATGAAAACACACCCAGATTTGGTCAAGGCCTTTGAAAATCACCATTTGTGTTTTTAGAGCTTTATGGATGTTTGCTAAGAAAATTTCTGAACCTTCCATCATGAGGTTGACCTTGACTCTGTATACGTAGGCTGGAAATGTGACAAAGACAGGCGACAAAAACTGTGAGGTGTAGATGATGGTAGAGGCTAGATAAGCATGGCAGCAAGTGTCGTCATCTCACATTTGTTTAGTAAATTAATAAACCTTCCGTATTTCAGTTTAACATTTTTATTAAAGTTCGAATGAAAACACATCTATGCATTTCTTTTGAATGGAGGTACTTAGGCATGCTGATGCTTCCGGTGCCAAAAAGAACTATTGCCCATGCGGCACCATGCCTCACAAATTGCTGCTCAGCAAATACAATAACTTGCTCAGCTTAGAGGCAACATTGGTGGTATCCATGGTGTGTTTGCTAAAAACGTTCTGACACACTGCACATGTGGTGTTACAGTGGTCAAAGGGAAATTGTCTACAGGGTTAAGGTCTAAATAGTCTCTACTAGTGAATGGTTTAATACTCCTTAAGATCCTAATGAAAAATGCATTCATCTCTGTGCAAAGGTTTGCCAGGTGTGGGGGGTTATATTAGGGGCTAGTATTGTTCAGTGGTTAAAGCATGAGAGTCTTGAGTTCTGGGTCTTAGTCCTAGCTCTGCCACGAAACTGCTGTGAGACTTTGGGTGAAGTCGCTTCACAACTCTATGTCTCAGTTTCCTAATCTGTAAAATGAGGTTAGTGTGTCCCTTTAAGACAAGGGCTCTCAAATGGGAGTTGCAACCCCTTAGGGGGTCACAAGGTTATTATGTGGGGGTTGTGAGCTACCCAGAGCTGCCAATAGCCGTGAAGAAGCAAGGGAGGCAATGGGGCGCTAAATTTGCTCTGAAAAGCGGTATTGATAGAAATTCTTTGCGCCCACCAGTATTAAACAATAACCATTTAAAAAATAACTTCTCTGCATCTAAAAATAATTCCATAAAAATGTGGTTTAGTCTTAAGTTCAAAGTGGTGAGAAAAGATAAATTCATTTTAGGCAGAAGGTTTAGTTATAAATTTAGCATTAAAATAGTGTTGCCTAGAAAAAAAATTATTTTTAATTTGGCAGGGGTCCACACTTGGAGGCTGGCTGTGTGAAAGGGATCACTAATACGAAAAGGTTTGAGAACTACTGCTTTAGGAGGTGGTACAAAGCTTGGTTCATTATTCGTTGTAAAATGATTTCAGCTTTTCAGATAGAAGGTGCTATGGAAAAGTGAGGCCTGATTTTATCAATCACAAGTTGTGGATATTTTAATGCCATCTTCCCTTTTCTATCTATGTTTAAGTAACATATTTCCAAGTACTTCAACCAGCACCCAAGCTATTGGCAACACTACAGGAGTCATATACTGGTGAAGTCTTCATTATAGCCTTGTATATGTTAGCATTTTTTAGGAAAGTTCCCACCAGGGATAAGACCAGTGGAAACCATATGGTAGATAAGTTCCAAAGGGGTAGCCTTGTTAGTGTAGTTCAGCAAAACAAACCAGGAGTCCTGTGGCACTTTTAAAGACTAACAAATGTATTTATTGCATGAGCTTTCATCATCATACTTGAGTTAATGAGGCAGGGAAGGGGTGATCTGATGGTCTTGTGTTATGCAGTGTTTGCTAGTTTGTGACAATAATTGCTATAGACATAAATGCTATATAAAATTATAAATATTTTTATGGAGTGATAACCGATGCCTGTGGTACTGAGAAGCGGTTGCAAATGACTATCTGGGCTGGGGCCCGAACATGCATGGAGGGGGCCCAGACAATATGGGAAGGGGGCCTGGAGATTAGGAGGGTTCCAGGGCCCGTCAAATTATACTTTAACCACTGGTTGAGCTGTTCCATTGCACTGAGAGCACGAATGCTGCCAGCAGATCTGTTGATATAAATCACTTGCCATTGTGCTACGTTGCAATAAAGCCTAGCCTGGCACCTTCATTTCTACAAAGATCCATGGCCATGTTGGTTTCTTTGACCATGAGTGTTGCCTCAGTTTATGAATGAATAAGTGAAGCTCTGAAGGTGTGCTACCTCAGATTACCCCTGGTGTAAATCTAGAAGTGGGGACTCCATTAGCCCAGTGATCTAGAGCCTGGCTTGGATCTTCAAGCAGGGACTAAGTTAGCCTGATGATCCTAAGCCAAGGTGCTCCTTTGGTGAACGCTCTGGGTTACCATTGGCTCAAATCTCTAGTGAGAATTCAGTTAGCTCAGTGATTTGGAGCCTAGGTATACCCTGTGTGCAAGAGGTAAACTGAGGCAACACTCATGACCAAAGAAACCAACAAGACCATGGATCTTTGTAGAAAGAAAGGTGCCATGCTCAGCTTTATTGCAACATAGCACAATGGCAAGTGATCTATATTAACAGATCTTCTGGCAGCATATGTACTCTCAATGCAACAGAACAGCTCATTTGATGGTAGGACTCCCCATCACCCTTTTAGGCTACATGGAGTCTGAGCTCCAGAGCTCCTACTTTTATACCCTCATTTGACCTTACATTGATTGGTCCGTATTCTACTTGATTCACACATTGATTGGTCCATGCATTACTGGGCATTTCCATCCATCAAGGTGTCATGGTTTGGCTGAACCTTACCTTCGCATGGGCCAAACCATACAAAATATTTTTTCTTATTTTCTTGGTGTTAGACCAACCCAACACCACCTTCCTCAAGGTACATTCTGATTCTTTTACTTATTATTACAAATTCAGCTTGTTTCTTGCCAATTTTAGTGACGTGTACCCAGGTACAATGGGGCAAAGGCTGAGCCCCCTGCTACTTGGCAAGGGGTGCCCCCCTGCCACCATGGACCTGTCCCAGATCCACCTAGCCCCTACAAGTCACCCTAGGTCTGGACGCCCTAGGTCGATTTTGTAGGGTCCCCTCAAAGTCGACTTAAAATTTAAGTGTGAACATGCGAAGTCGACCTAAATTCACAAGTGTAGACATAGCCCGAGAGCCGCATGCAGCTCTTTGACTGCCCCCTTGTGGCTCCCTGGCAATCCCCTCCAGGGAGTCAGGTGTGCGGTAGCTCCAGAATTCTGGCCGCGACTCTCAGGCCCCCTTGGCTCTGAGTCAAGCCTCTCCCCGCGCCTCTTCCCTTCTCCAGCCCAACCCCTGCTCTTCCCTTCTCCAGCCCGATCCATGCCTCTCTCCTCCTCCAGCACGACCCTATCTCTCTCCTTCTCCAGCCTGATCCACAACTCTCCAGCCTCACCCCCCATGCTATGTTCCCTGTAACCTGTCTGGGTATGCGGCCACGCGGCAGCTGTCGCACCCCCGGCACAGCTTAGAGGGACCCTACGCAACCCGGCAGCCCCTACCATCCCCCGAGCCGGGGCTGTCCTGTGGCTTGCTTGCTTGCGTGCTTTTTTTCTTTCTTTCTTTTCTTTTACTTCTTTTTTCTTTCTTTCTTTCTCTTCCTTCCTTTTTTCTTTCTTCTTCCCTTCTCCCTCCCTTCTGGCGGCTGGGCTCTGGGGCTTTCCTGTGGCTTTCTTTCTTTCTTTCTTTCTTTCTTTCTTTCTTTCTGGCTATGTACACACTACCGTTTTTAACGCGCAATAATCCTCTTCCGCAATAATTCTCCCGTGGCTGTTGTTGCGCGAGATCGCGTACACACCATGCTTGCTCGAACGGAACAAAGCCCCCCCGCTTCTGATCGCAGTCCTCCAGGAAAGCAAAGGGGATTGTGCGTACCTATCCCAGAGTCCCCAGTATCATCTCCCCTGGTGCATTGCACTACCGACGCTACCCAGCAGTCGCCAATAGCAACGGCTCCGATTGGAGCCGGCTCCCGCAGCACAGTCCAGGGGTTCGGGTGGCGGCAGACGCTCCACCAGAGCTGCCGCCACCCGATCCCCCAGCTGGTTCGGGTGTGAGCAGGTGCCGCAGCGGTTAAGCGCTGCGGTGCCTGCTGACACCTGAATCCCTGGGCTGAGCTCGGGGGCTGGCTCGAACCCCAGCCAGCCCCCCAGCTCAGTCCAGGGGTTCGGGTTTGGGCAGAAGCTCCGGCGGAGCTTCTGCCCCCACTCGATTCCGATGTCAATTTCACTGCTCAGCTGGAGCAGTGAAATTGACATTTGACAGCTCCAATGTCCCAGAATGGCCCGGTTGGGCACTCTGGGACATTTCCGGAGGCTGCCTATTGCGCGAGAAGCGTACACACAGCAGCTATCACGGAACAACTGTTCCGTGATAAGCCTTACCACGCTCGTTTTGGTGGTTTACATATTGCGCAGCAAGAGGGCTCTTGCCGCGCAATAAGAGGCTTCTGTGTGTGTACGCTCTGCTAGTTATTGCGCAATAAAGGGCTTTATCGCGCAATAACTTTGCAGTGTGTACAAGGCCTCTTTCTTTCTTTCTTTCAGCAGCTGGGCTGTAGGGCTGTACTATGGCTTTCTTTCTTTCTTCTTCTTTTTCTCCCTCCTTCTTCTTTCTTCTCTCTTTGCTTCCTTCCTTCTTCTCTCTTTGCTTCCTTCCTTTTTTTCCTGCTTTCTTTCTTTCTTTCTTTCTTTCTTTCTTTCTTTCTTTCTTTCCACCGTTAAAATATTTATATGTAAATTGTTTATTAACATAATTAAACATTGTTTGTTGTTTAAAATCAATATGCATATCTGTTCTATTATTCAGTTTCTTAACCAGGAGGCTACCCATTGCAGCTCTCAAAACATTTGGTTATTGAAGGAATTTTTAAAAATGGCTCTTCTTATCTTTTGGGTTGCCGACCCCTGCCCTAGAATATTTTAATTATTTGGAATTAGGATGTCAATTTTATTATGTCCCGCAAGTTGAATTAAATTGGGAAAAGATTTTTCCTACTCTAAGGGAAAGACGAAATAGAGTCTCCTTGAATTAAAGTTAATTGTAAGAAGAAAGAATAAACTTTAAATTTCAAAATTACATAAAACCAGAAAGATTATAACCCAGTTATGACAAAATATGAGAACTTTTATCTTGTTAAATATTTCAAGAAAATTGACAACAGAAAATGAAGTTAAAAGCTTTTCCAAAAAATTCTGTTAGTGGGTATTTTAAGTACCAACACTGAGTAAGAAATTAAAGATCTCCAAAAAAGGTTGAAATCCTTGAAAAAGAAGAGCTTTTATATAGCATGGGTGCCATCTACCGGATGAGTAGGAGATGTGCAATGACACTTAGATCTTTCCAATAAATCAATTTATCGTCCCTAATCAGAGATGGTCACATTCAAAGATTTTGAGAATGGTCAATCAGCCTACATTACAACTGAATGGAAAGACACTGTAATTTTAAAAAGGCCCCAAATCTTATTAATTATTTTTTTCATTGAAGCCATCCAGTTCATCTTTCATCTTCAGCAAAGAGAACCAAACATCTTCCTTGAAAGAGCCAGAGGTCCTGAATAAAGAAGGATCCTAATCCTGACCTAGATGAACCCAGCTGATTCACATAAGATGTTTTCAGTAACTCTACATGCTCATGAGAGAATTTTTGTGAACTAAAAGTCATTTATGAACAAGAACTTGGGTTTTGGTAAAGTCCTAATTATAAGCAGCCTTGTGAAGTTAAAAAAAAAAAAAGAGTTTTCCTGAATATCAAAATGCACCCAAAAGGAATCATCTCCACACCAAAAGACTCCCTGGAGACCAGAAGAAAGGATGAGATAATCTAATCTGATCAAAAGCATAAGAAGATTTTAAAGTCGATGTTTATGCTTAAAGATTCCATAGAGGATTTCTGTGCTTTGAAGGGAGGGAGATACAAACCATGCGTTAGCCAGTCTCACCAGGTAAATGTCAATATACCTGCTGATGAAGAGGATGGGAATTTGGGTAAGTCTATATGTCTATTTTTCCTTACAAGTATTTTTCACTTATCCAACTTTCTCTTTCTGCCCTTATTCCCTGTTCTAAAATGGCACTGATCCCATTTAGAAAACAAAGGCATTGAGTTGTGAGTGCTCCCTTTGCTTGTAAAACGTTAGAAAATAAAGTTTTTTAAATTGCTATGGCCATCTGAATTACACAGTCCACATCAGATCACTGTCCTGGGTTTGCTAGAGGTAAAAGTAGGGGCAGTGTCCATTTCTCTTACTTTGAATTGTTAGGTAGATATGTAATTTGTCCCATACAGAGTATTTTGTTTATCTGAACAGGGATATCTCTTTAGTAATCTTGATCAATCTTTTATGGAGATACTCTGCAATCTTCTATTGACCATTTCAGAGATAGTGGCCTGGTTTCTTCTCCCATGATAGAATAAATTCACATACCACTCTGTGATGTGTTCTACTGGCACCTTTGCTGTAAACAGGTTAGTAGCATCCAGGCCAGGGCAGCTTTGGAGCCCTAGTAGTAACTGGGACCTTTGTGCCTTTGTTGCCCCCAGCACTCAGTGAGGTATCAGCCAAAATCACCTCTTCTTGTATTAAATATGGGAAATATTCACTGTGTTTTCCCTATCCACAGAGCCAGGATGCCAAGCATCTGAACCTCGTGTGCCACAGTTTCCCATGCCCCTGAATCTGATGATGGCTCCAATTCAGAGCACTTTCAGGACAAATTGCAAGTACTGCCTCTCTGGTCCACTTGTTGCACAGAATACAAATGCCCCAACTTTCATATAATCCGCCCCTCACCCTAAAAACTCCCTTCCTTCCCCCAGCATTGGGATGAATGCAAGCACAGAAAAGTAGAATGAAATGAATGGCCTAACTACCCCCACCAGCCTTGGCACAGAGGAAGGAAGGACAGAATCAGGGGATATTCTTCTCTTTCTTGTTCACCTGGGGGAGCTGCGGCTCTCTTGTCCTGTGGAGCGGCAGCTCCCTTCTCCCCAGGGAGCTGTGGCTCTCCATCGACATGCATGAGGGGACACAGGCAGTCGACTTAAGTTTCTAATGTAGACTCTCTAAGTCAACTTAACAACTTTAAGTCGACTTAAGTTGACCTTGTTAAGTCGACTTAATAGAGTCGACTTAGCTTTTCTAGTGTAGACATACCCTAAAAACATGGACTGAATAGAGTCACTGGGTTTATGGTTCATTGTAACTATCTATAACCCATGAACCTCCCTATCCCTACCTCCATCCATGACTAGCTCGGTGTTAATGGGCCACTTCACTTGAACATGTGTTAACGACTTATGCTAAACAATCTATTCCATCTTGTATTTAGCTTTGATACTTTGAGTAAGAGTACATAGCAGCTGAACATCCAGATCTGGCTGAGGCCAGCTACAGGTCTATCTTTCCAATGTAAACGTGTAAGTTCTGTGTAAGACTGAAAGCTTGTCCCTCTTGCCAAGAGAAATGGGCCCAATAAAACAGTTATTATCTGACCCACCTTGTCCCTTTAATATCCTTGGAATAATTTGGCTGCATGACATTTGCATATATATTATCATGTGACTGGTCTCGCTGTTGTAATCAAGCTGTTTGAGTAAAGGTAGAGTTATTCAAATCCCTCATTTGCCAACACTGTATACTTTTAAACTCAAAGACTTAATTGTAGATCTCCTGATGTTGTTAGGATGTCATTATTAGGTGTCATGATGTCATTATTGAGCCAGGCTACAGAGGGAGAGGAAGAGGGGGAGCAGGTGACTGAAAGTTGCAGCTCAGGGACAATGGCAGACTTCAATGTTAGGAGCGTTCTGGTGACTGGATCCAATCAAGAAATTGGCCTGGGACTTGTAAAGCGATTTCTAGAGCTATCACATCCACCTGAATGGATCTTTGCCACTACCAGGGAGCCGAATGGACCACAAAGCAAGGTGAAACTTGGTCTTTACCAACAAGGATTCTGGCGGCACTTTTAAAGACTAACAAATGTATTTATCGCATGAGCTTTTGTGGGAGAAAATCCCACTTCATCGGACACTTGAAGATGGGGAACTTACTGTAAGTTCCCCATCTTCAAGCATCTGACAAAGTGGGATTTTCTCCCATGAAAGTTCAGGTAATAGATAAATTTGTTAGGCATTAAAAATGCCACCAGACTCCTTGTTTCTTTCGCTAAACTAGACTAACACAGCTACCCCTTTGGAACCTGATCTTTACAAAATGCTTTGGGCGGCAGATAGCTCTGAAAAAGCCTGGGAAACCAGTTTCCTAGCAGTGCAGGCTTCAAAATCAGGATCAGATAAGGCATGGATTCCCTTTAAAAGCATTTGAGAGGCTCAAAGGGGAAACCTCAACCTCAGCAAAAGACAAATGCTAGCGTGACTCAGTTCAGGCAGTCGAGAGACAAAGTGCTACCAATACATTAAAAGGGGGGGTTACAAAATGTTCCGGTCTGGTCTGTGATAAACCCCATGCCCTAGCTGTTTCTGGAGAGGGCTGATTCTGACAGGGACATGGCAGAGAAATCAATCCAGACCACCCTACATTTGCTGGTGGTGAAATTATAACCAGGGACTCTTATGACAACCCCAGTCTACACGGCACATGGCTGCAGAGAGGCCTCTATGAGGCACCTGGAGCGGTTCATTCCCCACATGCTGCTGGTCATGCAACAGGTGAGTTGGAAATTGGCTGCTGCCAGCTCACTCACCAAGACCTTCCTTGAGGGGTTCACCCAGCCCCAGGCATTGCACAGTGTTCCCCTTGCAGATCTTAGGCCTGCAGCTACAGCCAGAGTGTCCTAGACTCTGATCACCTTCCACTGATTTTCAAACCAATTGAAAACATTTCTCTTTCTAGGAGTTAGTAGAGTTGGCACAGAAGTATCCAAAGTTGGTGGTGCTGCAACTGGGTATGTAGCCATTTCTTCATTTGCCCATTCAGACAGGGGAGGACTTGGGAGGAAGATGAGGGACACAGTTCTCCATAGTTGGCACCATGTGATATCACTTACAGCTCTGCACAGTGGCTATGAAACACAAATGGTTCAGAGTGGAGCACATCATATCCACTCTGTGTCCCCCCGGCTACCACTTAATTCAGTTATTCATAACTCCAGTGGAAGAAACTCATCATTTTAGCAGTGAAGGTTCAAACCCTGTGTGGATTCTATGCCTTCTCCACTAAGTCCTCATTAACTGTGCCCAAGGGACAGTTGTGGACCCTGTGGCATGTGCCCCTATGCAACTACTACATTTTGTTTGTCCTCCAGTCCTCAAATTCCAATGCCCTCTCCAATGCCAGTGGCCATTTTGTTCTCAGAGGTTCAGCACCTTGTTACTGAGGAGAAAGACACACTGTGCTTTCTCAAGAGGACTTCAATTCTTTCCTGTGGATTTCCAGAATGTAAAATAAAAACTGACTGAAAGCTGTGGGTTCCTCTTTGGATCTGGAAAAAAACATATCATGATGATGCTTTATAATTTGTACTATGCTAGCACCTGGGCTTCCCAACTCAGGATCAAGACCCCTTTATGTTAGGGACTGCACAGACCAGTAAAAAAGAAGAGAATCCCTATCCCAAACAGTCCCTTGTGCCAGACACAGCAAATCAAAGAGATGGGGCAAGGTTTGGTTAGGAAACAAAAATTAAGTGAGCTGAACTCCGCATAAATCTTAGCTCACAACTCACCTGCCAGCTGGGTACAAATTGCAGGCACAAGTAAGTTTTAAGAAGGCCATTCAAAGAAGATCCGAGGTAGCATGAGAGAGTTTCCAGCAGGGCTTGAGGAAGACGCAGGCAAGTGAAGCTGCTTTCATAGACCAACAAAAGATGGGGTCAACAGCTCAGTGGGCTTGTAGAGCTGACAGACAGGCAGAGTTGCTGCAGGAAGAAGGTTTCTGAATACCCTGTGCTGCTGTCCATAGATATCACAGATCCAAACATCATAAAGGCAGCTGCACAGAGAGTGGAGAAGCATGTGCAAGGACATGGACTGAATCTCCTGATAAACAACGCTGGCATCTCGCGGATGACCACACTGGAGAATGAGAATGCGGAGACCATGGCCATTGTATACGCAACTAACACAGTTGGGCCCCTGCTGGTGAGTCAGGTAAGGACTCACCTGAAATCCAGGAAACTCCTCTGGCTCTGAGCAAAGACTGCCCTGGAACAAGCTAGGACTCTTGGCTTGGGCTAGTTTTCTGCTCGTATTTTATAAACAAGGTGGCCTGCATATTCACATTTTCAGCAGAAGTGGTTTGTAATCCACTAGTGACCCAGCCAGCATGTTACATGTTCTCTTCTGGTTCACACGCTGTCTCAAAGGGCACACAGCCCAAAAGCTGAGGGCCAGACTGACTGTGCCCTGTCAAGGGCTGTGTCTACACTTGTAAATTAAGTCGACTTAAGCGGCTATGTAGCAGCGCTGTAGAAAAGGACCTGGGGGTTATGGTGGACGGGAAGATGAATATGAGCCAACAGTGTGCCCTTGTTGCCAAAAAGGCCAATGGCATATTAGGCTGCATCAGTAGGAGTATTGCCAGCAGATCGAGGGATGTGATAATTCCCCTCTATTCGACACTGGTCAGGCCGCATCTGGAATACTGTGTCCAGTTTTGGGCTCCCCACTACAGAAAGGATGTGGACAAATTAGAAAGAGTCCAGCAGAGGGCAACAAAAATGATTAGGGGGCTGGGGCACATGACTTATGAGGAGAGACTGAAGGAACTAGGCTTATTTAGTCTACAGAAGAGAAGACTGAGGGGAGATTTGATAGCAACCTTCAACTACTTGAAGGGGTGCTCCAAAGAGGAGGGAGCTAGGCTGTTCATGATGGTAACAGAGGACAGAACAAGGAGCAATGGTTTCAAATTACAGCTGGGGAGGTCAAGGTTGGATATTAGGAAAAACTTTCTCACTAGGAGGGTGGTGAAGCATTGGAATGGGCTACCTAGGGAGGTGGTAGAATCTCCATCTTTGGAGGTTTTTAAGGCCCGGTTAGACAAAACCCTGGCTAGGGTGATTTAGTGGGAGTGATCCTGCTTTTAGCAGGGGGTTGGACTAGATGAGCTCATGAGGTCCCTTCCACCCCTATTTTGTTCTATGATTCTATGAAAGGAGCGCTCGCCTGAAGCAAATATTGATGGAAGCAGCTTTAGGGCCCCAATCCAGCAATGTGATGCCAAAAACATCGGTGCAGAGTACCCCGGCATCAATCGACCACGGCACCGGAACCCTCAGCACCGATAGGGCACCGAGCCCAAGCTGCCAAACCCTGGCACTGCTCACACTCACCAGTGCCCAAGAATAGGCCTAGGATAGAGAGGGGCCACTCCCCACAGAAGAAGCTGGGGACTCAAGCCCCACAGCCTCCAAGCCAGCAATGCATGCAGGGAACCCACATAAGCCTAAGTTCCCTGGCACAGCAGAATGGGATAGGAGACCTGGACATGCCGTCCACTCCTGGCACCTTTGAAGCGGCTCAGGATCTGATAGCCCTGATGTCACAGCAACCCACCGCTTCCTCCCACTTAACACCAAGGACAGGTGGCCAGTCTAGGGGGGAACCCCCACTAATGAAGCCCAAGTCTCCCACACCTCGCTCGCCTTCCCTTCACCGGTCACCACTGACACCAGATCAACACTGGTCAGGCTTGGGACACAGATCACCGTTGAGGCGAAGATCCCCTCCTCAGAGCCACCCTGAACCTAGGCCTCCGTGCTAGTTCAGATCATGCTCATGGAGCAAGTCGGGGTCCCATCAACATTCTCCGGATCGGCTCCACCAAGCCTTGCACTAGCGATCACCACTATCTTCATGGGAACACCCCCACTCTCGGAGCCACTCCATACCTCATGGCCAGTCAACACCCCAGCACCAGTTGCCTCGGCATCAGTCACAATGGCGCCGGTTGCCCTGGCACCGGTCACCCCGGCGCCGGTCAACCCCTCAACGTGGCTACACACCTTGACGCAGAGCATTGCAGCACTGCTCCCCACTCAGACATCGTTCTTGGTCCCGGCACCGCTCCTCTTGCCGGCACCACTCCCCAACTAAAGACCGCTCCCGCTCTCTGCACCACTCCTCATCTAGGGGCTGCTCATGGGCCCGGCACCACTCCTCTTCTCAGAGTCGTTCCCGATCCCGGCACTGGGCCCCACACAAGACCTGGTCTACATCTTGGCACTGCCAGCCACACTGCCCTTTGGGTCACCCCGAGAAACGAACAACATCCACGGCACCGCCCTGGTCATCAAGGTCGGAATCCCGGTCACCAGCACCGGAGTCCTCCCAGCCGGGAGAAGCAAAAGGGCACCCACTAGGCCCACCCAGTGTGGGACTTTGGCAGCCACAATGGCAAGTCCCTCAGCAGTGGCCCTTCTGGACCACCTGGGCATACCATCAATCCCAGGGTACCCATCCCTCAGCACCATCGGTAGGGGGGACTGTCCTTATCCAAGACAGGGGCCAGCGTAATGGCCATGTAACCCCCCCACAGGCCTCACAGAGAAGGGACACAGAGCCATCGGAGCACAGGGCCCTCAGTGCAGGCATGCCCACAGGGGAAGAAGGGGAGCTAACTGATCAGGACGAGATAGAGGGGCACAAAACCCATGAACCGGAAGAGGAACCAAGAGCATCATCATCCTCATCCCCTGGGGAGGCGTTGATGGAACCATCCCCCCCGGCTCCGCTGTTGGATTATAAGGCTCACCAGGTCCTTTTCAAAAGAGTGGCACAGAGCCTGAATCTACAAGTGGAGGAGGTCCTTGATGATCCGGACCCTATGATGGACATACTGGCCCTGGAAGATCCATCTAAGATTGCCCTCCCACTGATCAAGGTGATGTTGACCATGTCAAAGACTCTTTGGCAATCCTCTTCTTTCATACCTCCTACTGTAAAGGGGATGGACAAAAGGTACTTCGCCCCTTCTAAGGACCACAATTACCTGTTCACCCACCCCCAACCGGACTCCTTAGTAGTCTCAGCAGCCAACAATAAGGACTGCCAAGGTGAACAGGGCCCAACGCCAAAGATTAAAGACCCTAAGAGACTCGATCTATTCGGTCGTAAGGTCTACACCACGGGCGGCCTCCAGCTGAGGATTGTTAACCAACAAGCAATCCTCAGTATATACAGCTTCAATTCATGGGACACCATGTCAAAATTTAAGGACCAGATCCAGTCGAGCTCCAAGGAGGAATTCGGTGCACTGGTCAAAGAAGGGAAATCGGTGGCGAGAACCTCCTACAAGCGGTCCTCGATGCAGCAGACTTGGCAGCCAGGGTGATGGCATCGGGCCTTACAATGAGGCACTGCTCATGGCTACAGGTATCCGGGTTCCCCCCGGAGGCCCAAACAACATTGCAGGGCCTTCCCTTTGAAGGGAAAGGTCTCTTCTCAGACCAGACTGACTCTAGGCTCCACAGCTTGAAAGACTCTAGAGCCACACTCAGGTCCTTGGGCATGCACACACCCGAACCCCAAAGGAAACTTTTCAAGCCACCCCCACACCAGAGACCATATCCATACAGACAGGACTACTTAAAAGAAAAGAGTAGAGGCTACAAGAGAAGGACCTCACCACCACCCTAGTTCAGGAAAGGGATTGGGGAAACAACCGCAGCCCTCGAAACAACCCTTTTGAAGGTGCGCCTGGGGACGGCACACCAGCACAACACCTGGATCCTCAACCGCTCTTCTGGGACAGACTGTCTCATTTTTACCAAGCCTGGTCCCATATAACATCGGATAAGTGGGTCCTCCACACAATAAAAAAGGGATATTCTATCCAGTTTACTTCTATCCCCCATTACCACCCCCCACCCTGGCCCCTCTTCAGGGACCCCTCCCATGAACAACTCCTAATGCTGGAGGCCCTCGAAATGCTAAGGTCAGGGGCAATAGAGGAGGTCCCTCGAGAGCACCAGGGAAAGGGCTTCTACTCAAGATATTTTCTAATCCTGAAGGCAAAGGGAAGTCTCAGACCAATACTAGACTTGAGGGCCCTCAACAAGTTCATAAAAAAGATCAAGTTCCGTATGATTTACCTAAGTACGATCATCCCATCCATGGATCCGGGAGACTGGTATGTCACCCTCGATCTCATATATCTATTCTCCCCCCCACAGGAGATTCTTCAGGTTCGTGGTGGGGGCAAACCATTTCCAGTTCTCATCCCTACCATTTGGCCTCTCGGCAGTGCTCAGGGTTTTTACAAAGTGCATGGCGGTGGTAGCCGTGTTCCTAAGAAAGCACGGTGTACAAATTTACCCATACCTGGATGACTGGCTCCTGAAAGGCTGTTCCAGACATCAGGTGGAGTCCCAAGTAATCTTTATAAAACAAATGTTTGTGAGGATAGGTTTACTGCTAAACGAAATGAAGTTGACACTGTGCCCGATACAGAAAATCAAATTTATTGGAGCAATTATAGATTCCACACAGAGAAAGTCCGCCCTGCTGGAGTCTCGCTTTCTCCTAATCAAGGGCATCATAGAGTCAATGAACGCCTTTCCAACCACAGCAGTGAGGAAACGCCTCACTCTTCTGGGTCACATGGCATCCTGTGTGTACGTAGTCCAGCACGCCAGGCTTCACCTCAGACTGCTCCAGATGTGGCTTCGTTCAGTATTCCGTCCCCACCGGGACAGTTTAGATGCGATGGTGACACTCACGCCCCAAATACTGCAGTCACTGCAATAGTGGACCTACAGGAACAAAGTTATGTCAGGAGTCCCATTCGAGAAACCATGCCAGTTGGCGACACTGGTCACAGACAACCCTCAGCTAGGGTGGGGACCCCACCTAAGCAACCTGCAGACGCAAGGGCTCTGGTCCCGGGAAGAACTAAGGCTCCACATAAATGTAAAGGAACTGAGGGTGATCTGACTGGCATGCAGAGCATTTCAGGAAAGAATTCAGGGCCAGCATATAGCAGTTCTGATGGACAATACAACAGCAGTCTTTTACCTGAACAGACAAGGAAGGGCACACTCATCTCCCCCTTTGCAGGGAAGCCATCACCCTGTGGGAGGAATGCATAGCCCTCTCCATTTATCCAGAAGCCTCTCACCTCCCAGGCTCCCAGAACTCTCTAGCAGATTGCCTCAGCCGGGCTTTCACGGCCCACGAGTGGTCCATCAGACCAGATGCCCTCTGTGGAATCTTCTGGAGGTGGAGGTTTCCCCATCTGGACTTGTTCGTCACCAAGGAGAACAGGAAGTGCCACCAGTTCTGTTTGTTTCAGGGTCACAGTCTGGGTTTGCTCTCGGATGCCTTTCTCCTGAACTGGGGGTCAGGCCTCCTCTATCCCTTTCCCCGTTCCCTCTGGTCCACAGAGTTCTCCTGAAAGTAAAAAAAGACAGAGTATCAGTCATATTAACTGCCCTGCATGGCCCAGACAACACTGGTTTGCAATGCTGCTGCAGTTGTCAGTGAGCCCTCCGATCCAGCTGCCATCTTGCCCAGACCTCATGTCCCAGTGGCACGGGACTCAACCTCCAATCCCTACACTTAACAGCCTGGAGAATATGTGGCTGAGTGAGAGAGAGAGGGGATGCTCAGATCAAGTTAGGAAGGTTCTCCTGCAAAGCAGGAAACCATCCACCAGAAAGGCTTATGCAACCAAGTGAACTAGGTTCACCAAGTGGTCCGCAGAGAAAGGGGTTCCCCCCTTAAGATCCCCATCCCTCTGGTGCTGGACTATCTCCTGCACCTGAAGCAGTCGGGCCTGGCTGTGGCATCGATAAAAGTACACTTGGCAGCCATTTCAGCTTTCCATGAGGGAGACTGAGGGAAATCAATATTCTCACACCCTTTGGTCTCCTGCTTTTTGAAGGGTCTAGAGAGAATCTACCCCCTGGTTCAGCTCCCTGAGCCAGTATGGGACCTAAACCTAGTCCTCTCGAAACTAATGCCCCCCCCCCCACTTTGAACCATTGGGGTCATGCTCCATGCTGTACCTCTCCTGGAAAGTCGCTTTCTTGGTAGCCATTACCTCCACACACAGGGTGTCAGAGCTGAAGTCTCGTATACATTATTCCATAAGGATAAGTTTCAAATTCGCCCCCACCCCGCCATACTCCATAAGGTCGTGTCTGATTTCTACTGTAACCAGGAAATCTTCCTCCCGGTTTTCTGCCCAAAACCACATGCCAATGAAAGAGAGAGGGTGTTACATACGCTGGATGTGCGCAGGGCCCTGGCGTTTTATCTGGACAGAACAAAGCCCTTTAGGAACCACACAGTTATTTGTAGCTATAGTGGAGAGAATGAAGGGGGAACCGGTGACCTCCCAGAGGATTTCCTCATGTATTCGAGCCTGCTATGACTTAGCCAAATGCCTGGCCCCTCTGTTCACAGTGCACTCAACACGGGTGCAGGCCTCATCATCGGTGTTTCTGGCCCACGTCCCCATTTTAGAAATTTGCAGAGCGGCTATCTGGTCCTTGCTGCATACCTTTACCAAGCACTGCGCAATCATGCAACAGAGCAGGGATGACGCAGCTGTAGGTAGGGCTGTCCTGCAAACCATAAGGTGAGGGCTCCAACCCCACCATCCAAGGGCTAGCTTGTGAATCACTAAGATTGGAATTGGCATGAGCACACTCGAAGAAAAGGGGTTTCTTACCTGTAACAGATGTTCTTTGAGATGTGTGCTCATGCCCAATCCAACACCCACCCACCGACCCCTCTTGTCGAAGTTAGGCAAGAAGGAACTGGAGAAGGGTTGCTGGGTCAACAGAGCTATTTATGCAGCGCCTCAAGGGCACCACTCCAGGGGGCGCCTGCTCAACCCAACGAATGCCGCTGGAGGAAAAGTCTTCGACGACTTGTGCACGTGGTGTGCGCACACCAATATTGGAATGGGCATGAACACATCTCTCGAAGAACATGTGTTACAGGTAAGAAACCTCTTTTTATTGAGGCCTGCTAGAAGCCATAGAACAAAATAATTCCCGTTTTCTGCAGACAGTAATGCTCCACCTGTAGTCTGTGGACTGCCATTTCTGGGCCCAGGAAACAAGCACAGAGTGGTGGGACAACATCGTTCTGACCATGTGGGATGATAAGCAGTGGCTACAAAACTTGCAAAAGCGAAAGGGCACTTTCCTTGAAATTTGCAAAGAGCTCACCCTGGCACTGCAGTGTATGGATACTTGCCTGAGAGTGGCTCTTACACTGGAGAAGTGGGTGGCCGTCACTCTCTGGAAGCTTGCAACCCCAGACTGCTACTGGTCAGTTGCCTATCAACAGTGGTTAAAGTATAATTTGACGGGCCCCGGAACCCTCCTAATCTCCAGGCCCCCTTCTCGTATTGTTCGGGCCCCCTTCATGCACGTTCGGGCCCCAGCCTAGATAGGCATTTTCAACCACTTCTCAGTACCACAGGCATCGGTTATCACTCCATAAAAATATTTATAATGTTATATGGCATTTATGTCTATAGCAATTATTGTCACAAACTAGCAAACACTGCATAACACAAGACCATCAGATTGCCCCTCCCCTGCCTCATTAACTCAAGTATGATGATGAAAGCTCATGCAATAAATAAATTTGTTAGTCTTTAAAAGTGCCACAGGACTCCTTGTTTGTTTTGCTGAACTAGACTAACACGGCTACCCATTTGGGACTTATCTACCATATGGTTTCCACTGGTCTTATCCCTGGTGGGAACTTTCCTAAAAAATGCTAACATACACAAGGCTATAATGAAGACTTCACCAATATATGACTTCTGTAGCATTGCCTATAGCTTGGGTGCTGGTTGAAGTACTTGGAAATATGTTACTTAAACATAGATAGAAAAGAGAAGATGGCATTAAAATCACCACAATTTGTGATTGATAAAATCAGGCCTCACTTTCCCATAGCACCTTCTATCCGAAAAGCTGAAATCATTTTACAAGGAATAATGAACCAAGCTTTGTACCACCTCCTAAAGCAGTGGTTCTCAAACCTTTTCACATTGGTGATCCCTTTCACACAGCCAGCCTCCAAGTGTGGACCCCTGCCAAATTAAAAATACATTTTTTTCTAGGCAACACTATTTTGAATGCTAAATTTATAACCAAACCTTCTGCCTAAAATGAATTTATCATTTCTCACCACTTTGAACTTAAGACTAAACCACATTTTTATGGAATTATTTTTAGATGCAGAGAAGTTATTTTTTAAATCGTTATTGTTTAATACTGGTGGACACAAAGAATTTGTATCAATACCGCTTTTCAGAGCAAACTTAGTGCCCCATTGCCTCCCTTGCTTCTGCACAGCTATTGGCAGCTCTGGATGGCTCACAACCCCCACATAATAACCTTGTGACCCCTAAGGGGTTGCAACTCCCATTTGAGAGCCTTTGTCTTAAAGGGACACACTAACCTCATTTTACAGATTAGGAAACTGAGACATAGAGATGTAAAGTGACTTCGCCCAAAGTCCCACAACAGTTTCATGGCAGAGCTAGGACTAAGACCCAGAACTCAAGACTCTCATGCTTTCACCACTGAACAATACTAGCCCGTAATATAACCCCACACCCGGCAAACCTTTGCACAGAGATGAATGCATTTTTCATTAGGATATTAAGGAGTATTAAACCATTCACTAGTAAAAACTATTTAGACCTTAACCCTGTAGACAATTTCCCTTTGACCACTGTAACACCACATGTGCAGCATATCAGAACGTTTTTAGCAAACGCACCATGGATGCCACCAATGTTCCCTCTACGCTGATGATGCAGCTGAGCAAGTTATGGTATTTGCTGAGCAGTAATTTGTGAGGCATGGTGCTGCATGGGCAACAGTTTTTTGGCACTGGAAGCATCAGCATGCCTAAGTACCTCAATTCAAAAGAAATGCATAGATGTGTTTTCATTCAAATTTTAATAAAAATGTTAAACTGAAATACTGAAGTTTTATTAATTTACTAAACAAATGTGAGACGACGACACTTGGGCTGTGTCTACACTTGTAAATTAAGTCGACTTAAGCTTGCTTAAGTCAACTCGATTTACCCTGCGTCTACACTACAGTTTCCTTAAGTTGACTTAAGCAGCTTGCTTAAGTCGACTTAATGAAAATTAAGTCGACTTAATGAAAATTAAGTCAACTTTATTAAACCTAGATTTAAGTAGACTTAAGGCTTAATTCTATTTTTTAAAGTCGAATTAAGCCAGTGTAGATGTGGGGTAGCCCTAAGTCGACTTAGGGCTATCCCAGGACTACACCAATGCCCTCCCTGCTGGGGCAAAGGGCACAGGGGGAGCCTGGCATGCCCCCCAAAGAGCAGGGCAGAGCCCAGTGTGATGCTGTCTGGATTTAGGGAAGCATTTATGATACTATTTTCTATTCATATCTCATATATGTTATAATCCATAGGAACTATGTCATGTTTGGTATCAATAGAAAGGTAGTAATTTGCTGGGAATGATTATATAGTTTATGTCTAGGAATTATCTTTGGATTAGAAGCTAGGAATTTGGTGTTATATCTATACTTTAACTTGTCTGATTTTGTGGGGACGCCTGAGACAGGCTGTCTAAAACCATTGTCTCCTTAATGTTAAGGAAGCTGCGAGGTGCAATGGGCCCAGGGAGTAACCTGATGAGCCATTAAGGACACAACGGTTGTATTCCTTATGTCCTGTATATGATACTCTGTATATGATACTTACATTACATTACATGAAAAAAGTTATTGTAGGAATGCTTTAGAGATTTAAAAAACATTTATTGCAAATATTTTTCAAACTTTCATTATAACAGCAGGTATATTAGTTACCATGAGTTCAGTGTTCCTTGGGTCAGAGAAAGACACAAAACCCTCCAAGTTGCATGAGACAGCTTGTCTATGCATATAAAAGTCAGATCCATTGTTCTGGGGCCCTCCAAGGGTAGAAGTGAGCAATGGATCCCACAGAAAGGTGGAAAGCTCTGCAAGGCTACAACATTTTGGATCATTAATGTGTTATGTTCGTTCCTCTGCTCCAGGATTGAACATAGCTTGAGGGGGGAAACAAGTCAATTTTTTTCCCAAGTTGATTTTATATTACATATTACAATTCAGTGGGGAAAGAGTTGGGTTGCCTGGGGCCTCATATTTGATTAAGAGGAAGGGGAAGGGAAGGAAACTGAGCAGGATTCCCACTGGGATGTACTTCACTGAATTACTTTTTGGCTATGTCTACACTACAAATAGATATGAGTACAAAACAAATTGCTTGAGCCCCACCAGCTCTTTCCTCACAAATGAAGCACAGCCTCAAATCCACATCACCCCAACCTTGTCAACTAGTGCCCACATCAGACCCCTCTTTTCCCATGTCCTCCTGAGCCCCCATCTGCATTACCTAAGCTCCCTGCCCCAAACCCCCACTCCAGCCCTCCTAACTCCCCAGCTTCCCCCATCTTCACTCCACCCCACTTCAGCCCCCAAACCTCCTCCACACCTTCCCAAGCCCCTCCGTCCCTAGCCCCCACTCCACTCCACCAACCTCCTCCATCCCTCCCCAGCCCCCCACCTAGTCCCCCTCCAGCCATCCATAATCCCCTTCACCCCTCCCCAGCCCCCACCAGTCTCCTTGTCCCCATGTCCCCTTCACCCCCCTCCAGGCCTCTAATTCCATCCATCCCTCCCCAGATCCCCACCCAGCCCCCCCTCCAGCTCCCCATAGTCCTCTCCATTTCTACCCAACCCCCACCAGCCCCCACCCAGTCTCCTTGTGCCCATGACCCCTGCACCTCTCCCCAGGCCTCTAACTCCATTCATCCCTCCCCAGCCCCCACATCCTGACCCCTTGCTCGACCGACTCGTGAGTCTGGATCCTACATTCCCATCCCCGGTCTCCGCGTTCCCCGCTTACCTTAACCCCTGATACAAAGGCCCGGGGCTGGCCTGCGGAGGCGGAGCACGGCAGCAGGCAGAGT
>ML688537.1:1336908-1363070 GCA_007922175.1 Pelusios castaneus
CTGCCATGCGCCACCACCACGGGCAGGCAGCGTGGCCGGATCAGGCCTGGGGCCCCTTCCCAGCTTCTCTGCCCGCCGCCTCCCCCCATCTCCTTCCCAGCCCCCTTACCTGGCCGGAGGCTCGGAGCTGCAGGGACGGCCGGCAGAGCCGCTTCTGGGCCAGGCCTCTCCGGCCCTGAGCACGCTCTGTCTGAGCATGCTCAGGGCGGGAGATTTGAACCTCCCCAGCCTGGCTGCAGCAGGAGTCTGCAGCTTTGCTGGGGCCCCTAGGCGGAACGCAGTGTTCCGCCTGGGTTTTCTATTTTTAGGGGCCCCGGAACACTGGCCCCTAAAAATTGGGGGCCCCGGAATGCCGTTCTGGTGCGTTCCCCCTTACTTTAACCTCTGCCTATCAATTTGGAGTAGGGAAATCCATTGTGGGGGCTGTAGTGATACAAGTGTGTAAGGCCATAAATAGACTTCTGCTGAGCCGGGTAGTGACGTTGGGAAATGTCCAGGATATAGTGGATGAGTTTGCTGCTATGTGTTTCCCAAACTGCAGTGGTGCAATAGATGGGATACATATCTCCATTTTTAATCTGGATCACCTTGCCAGCAAGTACATAAACCACAAGAGGTACTTCTCTATGGTCCTTCAGGTCCTTGTGGATCACAGGGGCCACTTCATGGACATTAATATGGGATGGTCTGGGAAGGTTCATGCATCCTTAGGAACTCTGGACTTTTCCAAAAGATGCAGGTGGGCACTTTCTTCCCAGACCAAAAAATCAGCGTTGGGGTTGTTGAAATGTCAATAGTGATCTTGGGAGATCCAGCATACCTGTTGTTCCCCTGGTTAATGAAGCTGTACACCAAGGACAGACACCTGGACACTGATAAGGAGTGTGTCAACCATAGGCTCAGCAAATGCAGCGTGGTGGTAGAATGTGTGTTTGGCTGTTTAAAAAGGAGCTGGTGGAGCATCCTGACTAGACTTGATCTCTCTGAGAAAAATATAGCCACAATTATATATGCTTGCTGTGTGCTGCATAATATTTGTGAGACACGTGGAGAAAGGTTCCCTCAAGGCTGGGTTGTCGAGGCTGAAAGGTTGGCCGCAAATTTTGAATAGTCAGATGCAAGCATTACAGTGCGTGCTCACCATGGAGCCTTCTGTCTCAGGGAAGTGTTGAAAGCACAGTTTAGCAATGAGCAGCAGTGAAGTTTGTGCTTGCTGTCCCTGTGCTCTCACTCCCTACCCCACACCCTGCTTACTGCCCCCTCCCATTCTGTAACCCACAACAAATTGTAGTGTGTCAGCAAAAATAAACACAGGTCTTGAAAACATAAATTAGTTTATTGTGTTAACATTGATGGGGTGGGTGGGTTGGGTGGAGGACTGTGGGCAACGCATTTCTTAAAGGGGTCGCTGCAAAGCTCAACCAGAATGCAATAGTGGTGAGGCAACTACATATTGCACCCTGCCCTGTTCCTCCTTGATCAGTGGTGGGAAGGACTGGCTACCACAACTTGTGGTGCATTCTCCAGGGGCTGAAGGGGGGCCCTCTGTGACTGCAGCTCTCCCTGGAGCTCAACCAGGTGCTGGAGCCTGTTGGATTGCTTGTGCATGGTCCTCAGCATCTCTTGGTGCATTTCGCGATCCTGCTCCCCCGGTCCTGTCCTTGGGCAGAGATAGCTACCATGCCCAGATTTCTGATTCTGCCTCTGCAGAGGAGCGCATGATCTCAGCAAATGTGTCATCCCGAGATTTACGCTTCCTTTTCCTAATCTGGGTAAGGTGCTCTGTGGGAGTTGAGTATCCCAAGGTCAGTGAATCCACTGTAAGAAGCAAAAGACACAGGTCCCACTGTTAGGTGAGGCAAAGAAATGCAAGGAATCATAGTCCTCCCTGAACTCCCCCAATTGCTGTAAACTGTACTTTTAAAAAGCCATTCCACTTTGAACAGAACACACTGACTGGTAAGACAGCTCAGAATCAATTATCCCTAGGAGCCGCCTCCCGCACCAAACAATTGGAATAGGAAAGGTAGCATGGCAGAGAAACACAATGCGCCATTCTGAGCCCATTTAACTGGGGTGTGGGGGGAGGGGAGGTGAAGTGATGGGACAGGAATCCTTGTTTGGTGACTATTTGTGCATCATCTTCCCAGGCGACCATGTGTGACATCAGTCTCCTGAGGCTTACGCTGTCCAAGAGGGAACAGGTGCTGCAATCAGCAGGTGGCATGCCTGGCCCATATGCCACCCTGCTGTGTGCCATGCTCATGCCTTCAGCTTTAATAACCAAGTGGTGGGGCAAGGTTGCGTTCTGTGCTGAGGCAGAGAAGTCTGGCTTCCCCAGAAACCTTCTTGCAAGGATTCATGAATAGCTGTGTGAGAGCTTTTCGATCATTTCCCTGGAGAATAACCAAAGCATCCACTTGCACATCAAAACTCTGTTTGAATAGTCCCACTGGGACAGGGGAGTGATACATGCTGCAAGCTGTATCTGTGATGGTGGCCACCCTCCTGAACCCCGCTCATAGCTCTGCTGCAACACCTCACAGTTTCTGCCCTCTGGCAGGCCCCCCCCCTCCTCTTCACCCACCATACACTCTGGCCAGTTGTGTTCCCCAACACCCCATGGCTATGCTTTCTTCCTGCTTTCTCTGCGCTGGTGGCCTGGTTCACTGGCTATTATTGGAACGCAACTTGAAATGAGCATAGCACAGATTACTCACCTGAAGTGCTTTTCCCCGAATCAGTCAGTGATGCCATTCTGAGGTTGGAGAGGCTGCTCCAGGGTGACGAAAAGCAGCTGACTGTCCAGGAGAACTGACACTCCGCTCTCCGAAACCCCATTCTCCTCTTCCTCCAACTCCTGCTCATTCAGAGTCGTCCTCATTCACCCTGGAATCCTCACAGGTATCGATGTTCTGAGGCAGCATGCTGGTTGGGTCATGACCAAGACTGGCTTCCAGCTCCCCATAATACCTGCATCTCTTCGGCGTGGACCCTGAATGATTGTTCGCCTCCCTAATCCGCTGAAATCCTGGCAAAGCTCCTTGATTTTAATGGGGCACTGCTGCGCATCCCTGTTGTGGCACATCCTGATCATGCCCATGAAATTTTCTTGTAAATGTCCTGATTCCTTTTGCTGCTTCGGAAGTTAGTGAGCATTGACTCCTTGCCTCACAGGCTGATGAGACCTAAGATCTCGGGACGGCTCTCAGCTGGGGAACATATGCTGCACTTGGATGCCATTACCTGCTCTGGTGAAAAGCTTTCCATGCTGCCCAAGCAAGAAATGGAATTCAAACCTTCCCGGGGCTGCAGGTAGGGGAGGAGCTATTGGTTGATGACGTGGACAAGTAGAGGCAGCGGCAGAATGAAATATTGCAAGAACAGAGAATTGTGGGATACATCCTGGAGGCCAATAAGTTCGCATTCTGTCTACACTGCCATTAAATTGAATTACTAAAATAAACCAAAATGCTACACCTCCTGAAGAAGTGGAGTTATGAATCTGACTTAACACGTCGTTAGCTTCGACTTTACAGATGTGTGAGTGTGTACGTGTGCACTAGAGGTTGACATAAGGGATGTTATGTCGACCTTAGCTCTCAGTGTAGACAAGGCCTTAGACCAGGATTCCTGTGCAGTGTTTGCAATTCAAGCATTGGAGCACTTATTAGGTCACAAAGTGGAATGAATTACAAGTAAAAGAACTGATTTTTCCCATTGTCTATACTTAAAAAAATGCAGAAAGTAAAGCACAGAAGTAATTATGAACTGCATTAAACTTTTTAATTTCTTTCCATTTATGGTGGCCTAAATCAGTGTTATCATTATTATTTGCCAGTCAGATTTGGGATTGGGAATCTTTTGGTTTATTATCTCCTAATTGTTCTAAATTTACAAAAACTTAAAATATGGCTTAATTGGGGTTTGTTTTTTCCTTTATATAGGGATTAGATATGGTACTCATGTCGCCTACATTTCTAATTAATACACAAAAACCAAAACCAAACACTCCCCCCGACCCAAGTTTTCAGGTGCCTAAGCAATCCTTGGAATTATGATTAAAGGTGCCCCACCTGAGAGTTCTGCAGGTGCCCCTTTGGAAGTGGAGCGGCTGTCCTCTCCAACATCCCTCCTCCCTCCCCTCTCCCCAACCATGTTGGGGAGAAGAAAATAACTGTGTGGCCAGGGAAAGAGGAGGGGGTGGGGGTGGGGAGAACAGCCACACTGCTAGGGAGAGCCCCAGCAGCATGGCTCTTCTCCCTAGGACCCTACTCACTCCCCTTTCCCCAGATATCAAAAAAAGCTGGCTGGATGGAGGTTTTATATGGAAAAGGAGGACTTGTCTGGCAAACACCAGACGTATGGTAACCTTATGCCAGGATAACCCGAGCTCAGTGGCTGAGCCATGCTGTGAAGGGGAGAATGTAGCCAAGCCTCCACTGGGTTCCTGTGAGGGTATGACACCATGGCTGATGCCTGGGAGTGCCCATGCGCCATGGGCATATGTGGGGGCTTTGGTGCTTGGCCTGGGGCTCAGTTCCTAACTTGTAGGCACCAGCCACCTCTGGGGTTGGTGCCTCCCTGCCTTATCCAGCTGCTCTGCTCCCCCTCTGTGAGAAGAGGCCCAGTCCCACTGGGGCTGGATCCAGCTGCCATTTGAGCCTTTCTCCAGAAAGGATGGCAGTCAGGTGCCCATTATGCCACATGCTGGCAGGAGCAGCAGACACGGCCTCGGTTCAGTGCTTCCCATGCAAGACTTTGCCTTGACCAGCATCAGTCCCTTTCCTGGGCCTCACCCTCTCATTTTGTCCTTTACATGGAGACTCTGGTTCCTTGCCCAGTGATGTGGCTGCTATGCCCAACAGACTCAGATAGCTGTGATACCAATGTCATGATGCCCCTTGTTGGGGACTTTAGCAGTTCCTCACAGGTAGTCTTAGCTATGGGGCAGCATGGGCATTTGCCCAGGGCCTAACCTAGGAGGGGGCCCCGCCTGTGGGGGCAGGGTGGCCTGGCCAGTGGGGAAGGCGGGGGACCAGTGGCAGGGCTTGGGGGGCTGCAATGGTCAAGGATGAGCCCCCCCAATGTGGTGTGGGGGGGCATCCTTGACTTTTGCTCAGGGACACAGAATCAATTAGACTGCTTCTGCAGCTCCTAAATGGAGAGGGGAGGTGTCTTGCAGAAGAAATCCACATGGGATAAGGTAAGAAATATAGATAAGGAACCAAAGAATCTTAACTCTGCCCTGTCATTACATGATGCTGTAATCATATGATGATGATTAAAGCATTTGAGAAGATCAGATGATGAAACTGATTTTTAAAGACTTGTTAATGGATTTTCAACCTTTTTTGCCTCCATGGTGCAAGGCCGGGCCAGGCTGGGGAGGGGAGTGCAGGGGGAGACATTAATGCGTAGCTGGAGGTGGGGAGTCAGAGAACCCTTTTAATCATGTAGGGCAATAGTACCAGTGAAACTCTGGACACTTGTGCCATCTGCCAGGTGGACAGAGCAGCACAAGGCACACAAGGTGGGGAGGTGGGATGGGGGCAAATAACTGCTAACCCCAAACACTCATGTATCATGAACCAGGTCTCCAAAATCATGAGATTGGCTAGAGAATCATGGGTTTTTTAAAAAAATAATACATTTGAGGCTTTTATTTGCTTCTCGTTTCTGAGCCTTTAGTGGTGATATTTTCAAGCTTTTCTCTGCAACATGGAGGCCATACTCTCATGTAATTATGGCATTACAGGAGCAGTGGCATTAAGAAAAAACAACAAATATTGGGAAATGTGCTCTGTGACTGCAAGAATTGGCAATACCGCACTTTCTCACACCTGGAGATGTTTTCACGGTCTTGGCCATGGTACTCATTGGTGCATTGGTGAAGGAGCTTATTCTTATTGTAGGATAGCAGCTACAGATCCTCTCCCTGCTCCGCAAAGTATTAATCTTAGCTGGATTGTTTTGCTCTTGCTCCACAGAGCCTGTTCTGAGCTCTAGGTCCTGTTCAAGTGTAATATGTTGGTCTGAAATGGAGTCTGGGTTTGCCAGAGCTTCCCTAGTGGCTGTGAGCTGTGTGGTTCACCTGGAAGTCTGTACCCCTGTGCTCACCTGTCCAAGGTGAAAGCCTTAACCTTCTCTCCCTCAGGTGTGTTTCTCTGTAATCCCCTAACATTCTCTTGCCAAGGGAAGCAGAATCCCATGTGCTGGGGGAGACCTGCACCCCCACATGTGAGCCAGGCACTGCAGCTCTTCAGCTGGAGGCAGCAAAGTCAGCCCCTCATGCTCTCTCTGAGTTAGGTTCTTGGTGTAGCCAAGAAGTTGGCAGAGGGGAGCAGGCTGTGTGAAGGGGCACCTCTCTGGAGTTCCCTCCTTTCCAGGATTTATGAGTCTGCTTTGTATGGGGGTTCTAGGTGGGGCTGGATGGGGCCCCTGCTCTTGAGTCGGATGTGGTGCTGGGGGCTGTTACATGAGAGTCAGTTGGCTCCTTTGATTTATGGTGTTCACTGTCCCATCCCCTCACAGGATCATTTGGTGAGTTGGGGACAGGGATGTGTTACAATAGGTTCTGGGCACTCTGCCTCTTCCTCCCAGCTCTGATCTCCTGTAGACAGCATACCTGGGTGAGCCTGTTGGACCTTTAAGTGGCTGGCAGACCATATCTGCAACCTGATTTGCTTGGGAGCCACTCAGAGGGTGCGTCTACACTTGTAAATTAAGTCAACTTAAGCTTGCTTAAGTCGACTTAATTTACTCTGCGTCTACACTACACTTTCCTTAAGTCGACTTAAGCAGCTGCTTAAGTAGGCTTAAGGAAAAATTAAGTCGTCTTTCTAAAACCTCGTTTTAAGTCGACTTTCTCTTTAAGTCGACTTTCTAAAGTCGACTTAAGCCAGTGTAGATGTGGAGCACTCCTAAGTCGACTTTAAGTCGACTTAAGGGACTCCAGGGCTTCCCCACGGCCCTCCCTGCCAGGGTGGCTGGCACAGCCACAGCCTGGCTGTGTCCCCCCCAAAGGGCAGGGCAGAGCCCTGCCCACCCTGCCCCTATGCCCTGCCAGGGTCTCTGTCCCCCATTGCCCCTTTGTACCCAGGTACCATGGGGCAAAGGCTGAGCCCCCTGGCACTTGGGTAGGGGTATCCTCCCCCCCCCTCCACCACCGTGGACCTGTCCCAGGTCCACCTCACCCCTAGAAGTCAACCTAGGCGTCCAGCGTGGATGCTCTAGGTCGATTTTGTAGGGTCCCCCCTAAGTCGACTTAAAATTTAAGTGTGGACATGCTAAGTCGACCTAAATTAACAAGTGTAGACATAGCTAGAGAAAGGTGGGAGAGCAGAGAGCACACTGTGTTCTGCTGATATCAGTTTCACTGATGTGATTTTGGAATAGCTGCTTCTTATCTTGTCTCTGGTGCATAATCCTGTACTCAAGGATGTATAAAGTGGGTTAGGTTAATGGGAATTTATATTATTAGGGGAAATTAGTTTTAAGAGTAGTAGTTAGTATCTATAGGCCCAAGCCTGAACCAGTTTTCAAAGGCCTTAGCATAACCGCTCACATGAACCTATGCCAAGAACTCAGACGTCATCTAATGAGCAGCTGCAGCCCTAACGACCATCCTAACAAGCACCCTAACGAGCCTCGAATACCCAACAAGGTTGCAATCTCTTCTCGGAAGAGAACTCCCTGATAACTCCCTGATAGCTCCCCGACAGCTAACTAAAAATGATCAATGGCTGACAGCTAACTAAAATGATCGATGGCAATGTGGCAAAGACTGTGGGAACCCCTGTAAAAACAGGAGGGGCACAGAGGGCTAAAGCTCTATAAAAGATCAGCTCTTAGGACACTGAGGCGGACAGGGTTGGACTGACTCAAGACGCCCAGTGGCTCCGGTCACTATAGCAAGTGGGGTCAGTCCAGAGAAGAAAGAGAAAGGTCAGGTCCTAGTCTTGAAGCTGACTGGACTGGCACGTTGGCCCGAGTTCATCAAAGAAAGGTCAGCATCTGATCCCCGACAGTGGCGAAACTGACACGTTGGCAAGGAGTTCGGTGAGTATTAAGAAATCACCAATAGGCCTAGGTGAACACTGGTTCAAAAGTAGCTACAGGTATATAAGTAACAGGTATATAAGTAACTGAAACAGTAAGAAAAGCTTAGTCCCCGAGTCCTGGTGTAAGGACAGAAGTAGGTTAGCACCCTGGTCCCCGAGGGTACGGGGGGATAGGTATAAGGTTAGGGACCAAGTAGTTTAGTACTCCAGCCTGGGAGTACAGGTAGATAGCCTGCCGTCCCCTTTGAAGTTAGGGGCACCCCTTTGTTGCTAGGGGCAAGTGCAGAGTAATAAGAATAGTTTTAGCAATTAAACAGTTAATAATGCGCATTTACTTTTATCTTTAAGACCTGCTGCAGCATAATAACATAACAAGTTTAATGGTAAAAGTAAACCTTGCAAGTATATAACAGCTAAAAGTGTGTACTTATCTTTAAAGAAAAGAAGTGCTTAAGCCTTTTTGTACTTAAAATGATCAGCAATAAATATCTTCTGCTTATAACATTTTTGATTCCTTTGATACTTTCCCTGTTATTGTTAATCTCCCCTACCCCTCTGCCCCCCTTACTTCTTTCCTTATGGGAACAGTATTCAATACCTCTAATGTTTGTTTGGGTTGTCGGGTGGACCGGTTCAACCCTCTATTATTTGACCCCCCTGACCACTAATGTACATGTCAGTGCCTCCTCCATTCCATCAGATCAAGGCCGGGCTATAATCCCGGTGGACAAAAAACCCGGCGTCTGCCTGGTCCCCTCGATGAATAATACCCCGAGGGGTGATGCCAAACAGTATATCAGGCTCATAGAAAGGACTATAATGCATTAGGTAAGGGGGCAGAATGAAAACTCTGTGTGGCTCCCTTCCCTCTGGTATTTTAGACCATGATGTGTTTCACACTGCCAACTTAAGCATCTCGAAGAACAGAATTACAGGTAAGCAACTCCTTTTTCCCTGTCAGTCTATCCAGTATGCTTCCTTTCTTACACTCTAATCAAATCCACCCCAAATCTCTTCATTGTTTTTTCTGCATCAAGTTGAAAGGGTCCAGCAGGGGAGAGGATCTGTGCTGCGTGCGGCTCTCGCAGCCCCAGACCCTGCTGGGGGCAGGGCCTGCATGGGAAAAGGAGTCGCGTCACCGCAGGGCCGGGAGCCTTGCGTGCCGCTGGAAAGAGGTGCGCATGCCAGGGGTTGCCAACCCCTGGGCTAGTGTGTTCCGAAGGGTCACGATATGCTGCCAAGTGTATTGCGACTCACAAAAGGCTGAGAACCACTGTATTAAGCCGATGCTGCTCTGTTCAGGAGCTAACTCTTCTATTTAGAAACAAAGTGGTAGGATGAGAGGGAAAGGTGCTGGCATAGCTACATTTGTGTATGGCTTCCCACTCTGTAGTGTATCTATACAGCATTCATCAGCACATTGATGCATGCGGTGATTTCCAGGGCATCCTCCACTGAGAGCTGTGGAAGCAGGTACAGACCTCTGTAGGCCTCAAACTTATTCAAGCAGCTGTAGGCCTCCAACCTATCCAAACAGCAGCACAATTATAGAGAGAAAAAAAATTGTTGGAATTGCTGATGGGTTGCAAAGCTAAAAGTAAGATAAGACTAGAATGTCTCAAGGATAAGTGATTGTGCTGTTTCTGCTGAACTCTGTAAATTTCCACTAATTAATGTAAGACCATACTAACTTCATTGTTATCGTAAGTAAGTAACTAGAACTTCTATTGTTGCAAGAGAGACCCTGACTATTGTTATAACCTTGTGATTTAACTACATGTCCTGTAAACATGTCTCTGTTCTATTATAAGTAAGAATGTAACTGTTGACCAATCAGGTTAAGGAAATTTTAATTGTACCCACCTCTACACCCTGAACCCCAATTTCTCTGTATAAAAATCTCTGAAATCTGCCTACAGGCAGAGCTATTAACCTGATGGGGGTCTCTATCGGTATGCTCTCCCTGCGGTCGCTTGAATAAAGGTGCCTTGCTGAAACCTGATACCAGTTTGCTTGCTGCTTCTACAGTTTTGGTGCTATGACTCGGCTTGCCAGATGCTGCAGCAGGGAGTGTCGTCCCTGTGGGAGGCTCTCTCTCTCTGTCTCCCGGCGCCACCCATAGAGGTAAGAGACCTTTTGAAATCTCTAATGGAGCCTTGGAGAGGGGGTCATTCGCAGTGGTGGGCCTCCGTTTGTCAGCCAGCGCAATCCAGAATCGTGTCATCAGGTTTGAGCAACGCATCATTTTGAGTAAGAAGGAGATGTCTATTATTATTGTGTGAATTGAGAATTGTAAGGTGGTGGTGTGTGAATTGTTTTAACCGCTACCCAAGTCTGGGACTTAAGCCGAGTCTAGCCGCCCCAAGACTGTCCTTTGTGGCAGTTTTGAAAGCAAGGGGGCTCGGTGGAACCTCATGGCTCAGCGGGGGTGAATGATTCCACCCTAAACTTTCCTCCCTCCCTCCATGGGCTCGGTGGCTACCAGCTGCCTTGAGCATTCCCTCCTGTCCCTCCTTTCCTTTATGTGCTTGTATGAATTGAGATATGGGGGGAGTGAGCTCAAAAGATGTTCTGGTCCCACCCAAGAAAACACCATCCTATTATATGTACAATCATTTTGGCCATAAAAGTCGTAACCTGGTGGGGGTCTCTCTCTATCGGTGTACTCTCCCTGCGGCCACTTGAATAAAGGTGCCTTGCTGAAACCTGATACCAGTTTGCTTACTGCTTCTACAGAGCTCAATGAAAGTTTCCCGTATGTACCCCCTCAATTCTCTGCCTCAGATTCCTCAGCTTAGCAGCGGTTTCTTCCCCTATAGAAAGACACTCTCCCTTGCCATTTGGAAATCACATTACCGGGTACCATCACTGTACACAACCCTGCAGCGTAGGGACTCAGTTTAGGTCTGTTGGCATGCAGGATGTGCATTCTAGCATGCCTGTTTAAGGAGTGATATTATCACCTTCCATGGCTACCTTCTATGGAAAATGGGGGCACAGATTTAGATAGATAGTAACATTGCATGTTTGTTGATGACCCAAGCAAGCACCCCTCTTTGGATCCCCAGAACTCTGATCAAATGAACATTTTTGATCCCTATGTTCAACTCACTGTTTCCAGCTTCAGGAGGGAGCTGCACTGGACTCAGGGTGACTGCAAGAGTGTAATGTGTTTCTCAGTTTTATATGTGTATTTGGAGAAATGTTTATTCATTGTTTCGTTTTCATAGAAATGACCTTCGGAGGCAGGGGCGCCACTCCTGCCAACTGCCTTAGACAGATAAGGAAGCAGCCTCGCTCAAGCAAGAAGGACATGTTCTACGAGTGATTGCTCACGTCGATTCCAATTAGGTGTGCGCGCGCATTGTGCACGGCCGTCGGAAAGAATTTCCCTAGCAACCCGGAGGGTCGGCTACAGAGCCCCCTGGAGACGCACCTCCATGGCGCCCTTTATAAGGGCTCGCCAACCCTCCCCTTGCCAGCAATGTTCCCTCTAAGGTTTGGCGGCTTGTGTGCAAAATTTTCAAGTCATGTGCAAAACTTTTTCTGAATAAAATTTTTGTGTAAACTCACATGACAGAAATTATAGGCATTAATTGAAGTTAAAGTAATTGTAAATAGAAATAATTAATTGTGTTTAATTGATTTTGAATGAATTTTGAATTGAAATTTAATTTTAGAAAGGTTTTTATTTAAAATTAATTTTTTAAAAGTTTTTTTTTAAAAAAGGAGGGAAGGAAGAGAGAGAAAAAGGAAGGAACAGAAAAAGAAAGAGAGAAGGAAAGAAGAGGAAAGAAGGAAGAGAAAGAAGAAAAGAGAAAGAAAGAAGAAAAGAGAAAGAAAGAAGAGGAAGGAAAGAAGAGAAAAAGAAAAAGGAAGACAAAGAAGGAAAAAAGAGAAAGAAGGAAGAGAAAGAGAGGAAGAAAGAAAAAGGAAAGCAAAGGAGAGAAAGAAGGAAAGAAAAAGGAAGGGAGAAAGAAAAAAGAGAGAAGGAAGGAAGAGAAAGGGAGAGAAAGAAGGAAGAAAAAAGAAAGGAAGAGAAAGAAGAAAGAGGAAGGAAAGAAGAATAGGAAGAGAAAGGAAGGAAGCAAAGAAAGAGAGAAAGAAGGAAAGAAAGAGAAAGAAAAAAGAGAAGGAAGAGAGAAAGAAAAGAGAAGGAAGAGAAAGGAAGGAAGGAAGCAAAGAAAGAGAGAAAGAAGGAAAGAAGATGAAACAGGAAGAGAAAGGAGGGAGGAAGGAAGGAAGAGGAAAGAAAGAAAAAGAAAAAAGAAGAAAGAGGAAGGAAAGAAGAGAAAAAGGAAGACGAATAAGGAAAAAAGAGAAAGAAGGAAGAGAAAGAGAGGAAGAAAGAAAAAAGAAGGAAGGCAAAGAAGAGAAAGAAGAAAAGAAAAAGGAAAGCAAAGAAGAGAAAGAAAGAGAGAAGCCAAGGCCGCTGGCAGGGGAGGACCCTACCGCGGCCCTGGGAAGCTGCCGGTGGGGCGGAGCAGACCCCAGCCCCAGAGGCTGATCCCGGCCCCTTGCTGGGAGGCCGAGGCCGTCGGATGAGCTCGGCCCCGGCCCTGAGCCGGGAAGTAAAGGCGGTCGGCGGGTGGGAGCCTGGGAGCCCGCCGTGGCCACAGCCGCCCCGCTGCCCCGGGCGGGGAGGGCCAGCCCAGAGGCTGGGCGCAGGCCGGGTCTGCCGCAGCAAAGCTGCAGCCCCGGGGGTCTGGAGGGAGCAGCGGGGGCTGCCGGGCTGCACGGGGGGCGCAACAGCTGCAGCACGGCCACGCACCCGCGCAGCTTAGAGGGAACACTGCTTGCCAGTTCCTTCTTACCACAGTGATGGCTAGTTGGATCTTGGCTCTCTCGTTGTAGAGATCCGCCCTAGCATTCCAAATCCTGGTTTAAAGTCAGTTAGTTAGTTCTATTAGTTTAGTTAGTTAGTGATTGCTAAGCCTAGGGGCTGGGGCATGCCTCGAGCCCCAGGCTTCAAACCGTGTGTGGAGTGCAACAAGCCCATGCCCAGGAGCGATCCACACTCCATGTGTCTGAAGTGCCTGGGTGAAAAGCACTTAGGGGAGAAGTGCAAAATCTGTAAGTCTTTCTGGCCCAGGACACAAAAGGACCAATCTCAGAGACTAAAGGTACTCCTCATGAAAGCGGCACTTAGACCCTCCCCCAGCGCCTCGGCGCCGACTGCGGTCTTGACGCCGACGAAGAGTTCCCCGGCACCGGTGCCCTCGGGGCAGAGCAAGGACAAGGGAGAGAGGCACCGAGTAACTTCGGTACTGAAGCCGGCCCCCCAGCACCGCTCAACTTCGCCGGTGCCGAAGAAGAGTCACTGCACGGACAGAGGCCGGTCGCCACCTTCCAAAGACAGCGTGAGGGGTAAGGACATGGTGTGACCCATGTCGGGCCATGTAGTCGCTACCCCAAGAAGGCCTAGGCCATCAACTCCATCCCGGGAGACAGGGGCGTCGAGTCTGGCTCCAGAGACCTCTCCTGGGCGGGAGATAGTGGAAGATGTGGAGATTACAAGATCTCCCTCCACACTGGAGACATTTGAGGCGGCCAGAGAGCTCATAGAGAGCACGGCACTGCACCGCAGTAACTCGGGCTCTTCGGCTACCACCTCGGCACCCGGTAAGCCTCGTCAATCAAGAGGCAAGCCTACTCCGATGCTGTTCCATTGTGCCCCCCAGCACCGTTCCCCGATGCCGAGATCCACGGCACCATCATGGTCCCCGAGGAGTGAGTCACCATCGGAGTCCAATGCGGGGTCGATTGCCTCTGGACAAAGCCACTCGCGTTCGTCGTCCCGGCACCGCACAGAAGCATATCTGGCACCGTGGGGCCCGGTGTGGCAAAACCCCAGTAACTGGCCCTTCTGGACACTGTGGGCCTACCAACAATCCAGAGGGGGCCAGTCCTCTCGCTCTCTTTCCACAACACCGACCTTCTCCAGACCATGCAATCGGTATGAAACAGTCTCCTGACCGGACACAGCACCGGAAGGGGATCGACACCCTTCGCGCAGCATGGTACCGCAGAGTGCCTACGCCGAGCCCCTGTCTGAGGACATCGGTACTGCAGCCGGTGCTTCGATGCCGTCGGAAACCCTTGATGAGGAGGACCCCTCTCTCATTAAAGGATCCTCATCCTCATCTCCAGACGAGGCAGTGGCAGGGTCAACTCCACCTCCCCCATCAGAGGATGGTAGAGCTCACCAGGAGCTCCTCAGGAGGGTAGCTTTCAACCTGGGCATCCAGGCCCAGGAAGTTGTCGAGGACACTCAGGACCCAATGACTGACATTTTAGCCTCCACGGGTCCTTTGAGGGTGGCTCTGCCATTGATAAAGACCATAGATAAGACTATGAAATCGATCTGGCAGACCCCCTCCTCTATGTTGCCCACCCCAAAGAGGGTAGAGTGTAAATACTTCATACCGCCTAAGGGATACGAGTATCTATACACCCACCCTGCACCCGGGTTCTTGGTTGTCGCGGCTGCTAACGACAAGGAAAGGCAGGGGGCCCAGGCGCCAACACCAAAGGCCAAGGATGCCAAGAGATTGGACATATACCTGCGAAAGGTGTACTCTATGGGAGGCCTACAACTCAGGGTGGCAAACCATCAGGCCATCCTGAGTAGATATACTTAATTCCTGGAGCTCGGTGGAAAAGTATGTGAACGCATTACCGCCTGACTCAAAGAAGGAGTTCGCGGCGCTAATGAGTGAGGGTAAGGAGGTGGCAAAAGCCTCCCTCCAGACCACCCTGGACGCGGTGGATGCAGTGGCCCATGTAATGGCCTCAGGGATCTCCATGCGCCGTAGCTCCTGGCTGCAAGCATCGGGGCTCCCATATGAGGTCCAACAGACTGTGCAGGACCTACCTTTCGAAGGCCAGTCACTCTTTTCCGAGCAAACAGACTCGAAGCTCCATAGCCTCAAGGATTCTAGGGCAACTCTAAAATCCTTGGGGATGCATACCCCAGCCACACAGAGGCACCACTTCAAACCCCAACCACCACCGTGCCCCTACCGACAGCATCAAAGACAGGACTTGGGCCGCAGGAGGGGCAGAAACAACAACAACGGCAGTAACAGAAAGAAGTCGTACCCTTCTTCAGGCAAGAATGATGGCCCCCTGGGCAAGTCCCCGGGCCCAAAACAGGGCTTTTGAAGGACCACCCGAGGATGGAATACCAGTCCACAAGGATCCAACACCGTTGTTTCGAAACGGCTAATCCCGCTTTTACTGTGCGTGGGCCTATATTACAATGGACAAATGGGTTCGGCGCATGGTAGAGGTGGGATACTCTATCCAATTCCACTCTACACCCTATCCCCGTCCTCCCAAATCCCCTCTCACAAACACCTCTTCCTCAAGGAGGTCCAGCAGCTCCTAAACCTAGGGGCAGTCGAAGAGGTCCCAGCAGAGCTAAAGGGGAAGGGATTCTACTCAAAGTACTTTCTGATCCCAAAGGTGAAGGGAGGCCTCAGGCCAATCCTGGACCTCAGGAGCCTAAGCAGGTTCATAAGGAAACTCAGATTCCGCATGATTTCCCTAGCCTCGATCACTTCCTTATTGGATCCAGGGGATTGGTACGCCACCCTCGACCTTAGGGATGCGTATTTCCACATATCAATCATCCTGAGGCACAGGAAATTCCTGAGATTTGTAGTGGGAAACAAACATTTCCAGTTTACAGCACTCCCCTTCGGGCTGTCCACGGCACCCAGGGTCTTCACGAAATGCATGGCGCTGGTGGTGGCTTTCCTCAGAAAGCGGAGAGTGCATGTCTTCCCATATCTGGACAATTTGCTGGTGAAAGGGAGATCCAGCAGACAGATGGAGAATCCATCCTCCACAGTATCCCTCCCACCGGCATGCTTCGAGAGTATCGGCACACTAATAGAGGATCAGTCTCACCACCCCATGACTACAGCTCGGACATGCCTAAGACTGTTGGGCCACTTTGCAGCATGAACCCAGGTTGTTCCCCATGCCAGACTACACCAAAGGCCCATGCAACTCTGGCTAGCCTCAGTATATCGGCCATTCATGGACCCACTGGACAAAGTGGTAGCTGTTCCACCTCACATTCTGACATCCTTAACGTGGTGCACATTCAGGAAGGTGGTGTGTGCTGGGGTACCGTTCTCGAAACCACAACCAAGCCTGACTCTGGTGACGGACGCGTCAGACCTGGGATGGGGAGCCCACCTAGGTCGCCTGAGAACTCAGGGCCTGTGGACCCAACAGGACCTGTCAAACCACATCAATGTAAGGGGGCTGCGAGCGGTGTCCCTAGCATGCCAGGCCTTCAAAAGCCATCTGATGGGCCAGTGTGTGGTGGTAAAGTCAGACAATATAGCAACTGTCTTCTATATAAACAGACAGGGGGGCGCCCGCTCCTCCCCCGTCTGCAGAGAAGCCCTAGCCCTTTGGCAATTCTGCATTCCCCGGGGAATCCACCTGGAAGCTTCCTATCTACCAGGAGCCCAGAACACCCTAGCGGACTCTTTGAGCCGGGCGATTCTAGTGCACGAATGGTCTCTACGCCAAGACGTGGTCCAGTCCATCTTCCAGACGTGGGGGACTCCCTGTCTGGACCTCTTTGCGACAAAGGACAACGCCAAGTGCAGAAGATTCTGCTTCTTCCGGGACCTGAGCGAAGGCTCGGTGGCGGATGCCTTACAAATCACATGGAACGACGAGCTCCTCTATGCGTTTCCATCATTCCCGCTGATCCACTTGGTACTGTCAAAAGTAAAGAGGGACAAGTCATCACTCGTATTAATCGCCCCAGCATGGCCACGCCAACACGGGTTCCCCACCCACCTGGATGTGCTCACAGTGACACCCATCACCCATCAACCTACCGCTGTTCCCAGACTTACTTACCCAAAAGAAAGGCGTAGTATGCCACCCGGACCTCCAGTCACTCTACCTAATGGTGTGGAAGCTCCATGGCTGAGCCAGAAAGAGATGCAATGCTCGAGTCAAGTGAGGGAAATTCTGTTGGAAAGCAGAAAGCCCTCTACAAGATCAACTTCCTTGGCAAAATGGAAACGGTTTACTATCTGGTATGAAGGGAGATCACTGTCCCCTAGAGAGACTGGCCTTCCCACTATACTCGATAATCTCCTCCATCTCAAGCACGAAGGCCTATCTACGTTTTCATTAAAGGTTCACTTAGCAGCCATTTCTGCCCTACATCCACCAATAGAGGGCAGCTCGGTCTTCTCAAATGCAATAGTGGCCCGTTTCCTTAAGGGGATAGCTGAAAGGTTCCCTCAGACCATGGAACCAGTTCAACAGTGGGACCTGAACCTAGTACTCCAGGCGCTCACCAAAGCCCCCTTTGAGCCTCTAGCGACATGCTCTGAGCTTTACCTCTCGTGGAAGGTCGCATTCCTGGTGGCAATCACATCTGCCAGGAGAGTCTCTGAGTTGAAAGCCCTTACACCAGAACCACCATATATGGTGTTTTTCAAGGACAAAGTCCGCTTATGTCCACACCCAGCCTTCCTAGCCAAGTTGGTCTCTGCCTTCCATATGAACCAGGACATCTTACTGCTGGTATGCTATCCAAGACCCCATACCTCAGACCGAGAGCGGACCCTACACGCTCTTGATGTGAGGAGGGCCCTCACCTTCTATGTCGAAAGGACAAAAGCTTTCAGAAAGTTCCCCCAACTGTTCATGGTGATAGCCGACAGAACAAGACAGATTCCAGGCAATCACTAACATGGTAGACACGGTATGTGCATCCCCTTCAATAGAGGCACTAACATACTTGAAACTACTAGGCGACATGGCGGCAACTACTGCCAGGGTACAACATGCACGCCTACACATGAGAACACTACAGTTATAGTTCTCACAGGTATTCAAACCACACAAGCAATCAGTACAGATACTATCCCTACCAATGAATATGAAACAATCTCTGCATTGGTGGGGGGTACCTCAGAACCTCCTAAGAGGAGTACCATTTCAACAAATGACCATTTCAACAAATGACTTAAAGGGCCCCAGGGCTCCCCCACTGCCCTCCCTGCCAGGGTGGCTGGCACAGCTAGAGCCTGGCATGCCCGCTCCTATGCCCTGCCACTGTCTCTGTGCTGCTCAGCCCCCATTGTACCAGGGTACAATGGGGCAAATGCTGAGCCCCCTGGCATTTTGGAAGGGGTGCCTCCCCCCCCCTCCACCATGGACCAGTCCCAGGTCCACCTAGCCCCTAGAAGTCGACTTAGGCATCCAGTGTGGGTGCTCTAAGTTGATTTGGCAAGGCCCCCTTGAAGTCGACTTAATTTGATAGTGTAGACGTGCTGAGTCGACTTATTTGGCCAAGTGTAGACATAGCCCAAGTGTTCACAGTTCAGCAGGTGTTTCCAGGCACCAGCCATGCTGTCACGCCCTCATAGGACCCCCATGGGGCCTTGAGTACATTCCCCACTTCACAGCCTAGCAGAGCTACTGGACTTGGTTCACCCTGGCATCACTGCTCGGTTGGGCTTTGGGTCTCTGCCTGTTCTTGGATACTCACTAACACTACCATTAGCTGCCCCACACCAGCCTATGCACCTAACATCTGGGGGAAGGTATCTGAATGTTTGGTGGCAGTTGGGGGGAGGGGTGTCAATGGCGCTGGGGGCAGGTTCTGGAAGACTGAGGCAATTGGGGGATGGGCAGTGTCAGGGAAGAAGGAGGGCTGAGGAAGGTTCGGTGGCGGTTGGGGGTAGGAGAAAGGGTCCGGAAAGCTCTGAGGCAATTGAGTGAGAAGCAGCGTCAGGGTAGAAGGTAGGTTGGGTGGCAGTTGGGGACAGGGATAGCACAGAGGCTGGGGGAAGGTTCCAGAAGGCTCTGAGGTGAGTTGGGGGCAGGGGCAGCAGGAGCCACACTGCGACTGGGAGAATCTTCTGGGAGGCTATGATTGAGCTGGGGCCAGGGATGAGGGCAGAGCTAGGATTGGCAGAAGGTTCCAGAAAGCTCTGAGGCAGTTGGGGGCAGGGGTACCAGAAGACTCTGAGGCAATTGGGGAGGGAGAGGCAGCATCAGTGCAGAGGGAAGGCTCTGGAAGGTTCTCTGGCAGTTGGGGGCAGGAGCAGCACTGGGGTTTGAGGCAAGGTTCTGTTGCCCAGGGAGACGAGGCAAGGGTTGGGGTGTAAATAATTACCCCTGATCTGAGACTGCTCTCCCTCCCCACTGCCCCTGCCCCAGAGAAGGCTCCAAAGGGACCTGCTGCTGCTGCCAGTGCCTGAGGCCCAGAGAGAGGGCCCTGTTGTTCCCCTATGAGGGTCTCGAAGTCCAGAGCCCTGTTTGACAGGACCCAGGGTGAAGGGAGCCCAGGGGCAAGCACAGACACAAGAAGATGCTCCCACATTCATGAAGCAATGGGAGCGGGGTGGGCAGGGTTCAGTTTGGTGGAGGGGGGATTGGCCAGGGTCTCCCAGAATTGTCCCCAGATGGCGCTACTTCCAACTCAGATGGATCCGATCATTTGCTCACCCTGCTCCCTGGGTCTGGGACCACACCTCTGCCTTACCCGTAGCTGAGCAGCTGTACCTGGAGAGGAGAGAGAACATTGCCACATCACATTGGGAGTTCATAGTCATCCTGTGATCAACAAGTTCGCCCAGGTCCTTCTCCTATGTCACTTCCAACTAATGTGTCCCCTGGTCCCCAGTTTATAGGAAAAATTCTTATTAATAGTCCCTAATTGCATGATCTTGCACTTTGCACTATTAAACTTCATTCTGTTCCTAATACTTCAGTTTACAAGGTCATCCAGATCTTCCTCTATGATATCATGATCTTTCTCTGTATTGGCAACAGCTCCCACCTTGGTGCCCTTCCGCAATCTTTATTAGCACATTCCTACTTTTTGCGCCAAGGTCAGTAATAAAAAGGTTAAATAAGATTGGTCCCAAGACCAATCCTTGAGGAACTCTACTAGTAACCTCTCTACATCTTGACAGTTCACCTTTCAGTGTGACCCATTGTAGTCTCATCTTTAACCAGTTCCTTATCCAGCTTTCTATTTTCATATTAATCTCCATATTTTCCAATTTAACTAATGCCCTATGTGGAACTGTATCATATTCCTTTCTAAAATCTAAGTAAATTTAGATCCACTGCATTCCCTTTGTCCAAGAAATCTGTTTTCTCAAAAAAGGGGATCAGGCTGGTCTGGCACATTCTACCTTTTGTAAAGCCATGTTGTATTTTATTGCAGTTACCGTTGACCTGGATATTCTTAACTATCTCTTTTAAAAAAATTTCAAGACCTCTACCAAGAGGCTTCTTTCTTTGCTGATCCCTCCCATCTTCCACTCCTTGTAGGATTTCTGCTTTCTCTTAATTACCTGCCTGAGATGCTTACTCATCTTATCTATGAATTTTTTCCCATTCCTTGGGATGCAGGCTTCAGATAGTTCCTGCAACTTTGGCTTGAAGTGATTTCATGCCTCCTCCACATTTAGATCCAAGAGTTCTTCAGTCCAATCCACTTCCCCCACTAATTCCCTTCGTTTTTTAAAGTTAGCCCTTTTGAAGTCACAAATTAATTTAATTTAATTAATTTATTTATATTTTATCCTTCCATTTAGTTAGAGCTGATTTAGCTCATGGTCACTCGAACCAAGGTTGTCATCCACAATCATTTCCTCCATGAGGTCTTCACTATTTACAAATACTAACCCTAAGATGCCAGCTCCTCTCATTGGTTCAGTAACTGTTTGGTGAAGGAATTCATCAGCTATCATGTTCAAGAAGATCTGGGCCCTATTATTACTATTAGCACATGTCCTCCAGTCCATATCTGGAAAGTTAGTCTCCCATAATCACACAGTTCCCAGTAGTATTTACTTCATTCAAGGCTTTAAAGAAGTCACTATCCGTGTCCAAATCAGATCCCAGTGGTCTATAACACACCCCAAATACTATCCCAGAAGAAATTCCAGTAGTTTTCTTCCCCAATGTGATTTTTACTCGGACTCTGTCTAACCAATTTCATCACTTCTAATTTCTTTACAGTCTACCTCATCATTGATGTACAATACCACTCCACCACCTTTCCCTTTATAGCTGTCTTTCCTAAAGCAGGGCTGTCCCTTGGGGGGAGCGGGGCCCAGGGCCAATCGGCCCAGGTGGGGCCCCTGCCCCGCCCCCATGCAGGAGGGGAGTGCGGCAGGTTGGCCTGCTCTGCCTCCCGGGGAGCCAGCTCTGGCCCCGGCCCTGGGAAGCCTGGGGATGGGGAGAGCCATCCCAGAGGCTGGGCGAAGTACTCCTGGCCACCCCACTGTCTTCGACTCGCTGCCAAAGGCAATGGGGAGCAGAGCGAAGTGCGGCCGTGGGGGTGGGAGGAGGGCACGGCGTGGGCTCCGCACTGCCCTGCTGGGAGCAGGACAGCGCGGGGCCCACATAACCACGGGGCCCGGGGCGATTGCCCCGTTCGCTCCCCCCTAAGGATGGCTCTGTCCTAAAGAGCACTTAAACTTCAATGCGTGAACACCAGTCATAACTACTATTCCACCATGTTTCTGTTCCCTATGATATCTGGTTTCTCTTCCTCTACCACTAGCTCTAGCTCCTCCATTTTGTTACCCAGGCTTCTTGCATTGGCATACAAACATTTTAATTTTTGCTGCTTGGCTTCACTCAAATTCCTTACTTGATTTGGGACAGTTGTTCTACTGCCAATATTGCCTATTAGACTGGTATTTACACTACCCTTCCTTCTAATGTCCATTCTGCTCCCCATCTCTGTGTCCTTTATTTCATTTTCTTCCCTCTCAATGCTAATATCAGGCATGGAGATTATCCAGGCATCTCCTCCAACTCCTTAGTTTAAAGCTCTTTTAATCAGTTGTGTTAACCTCCATCCTCGAAGTCTGTTTCTCCCCCATGCAGGTTAAGTCCTTCGCCTGAGTACAGGCACCTAAGATATCAGGCCAATTGCCCTACTTTCCCCTGCAGATTGCCTCCCCTGTTGCATCTTCCTCCTTCCATTTTCTCCTGGTGTCCTCCTTCCCCACTCACCTCAAGGATTAGGACTCCATCACGCCACATGCTGGCAGGAGCAGCAGGCATGCCCTGGGTTCAGTGCCTCTCACACCAGCCTTTGCCTTGACCAGCTCCAGTCCCTTTTCTAGGCCTCACGCTCCGTTTTCTCTTTACATGGAGACTCTGTTTCCTTGCCCAGTGATGTGGCCACTATGTCCAACAGACACACAGCTGTGAAATTAATGTCATAGTGCCCCTTGTTAGAGACTTTAGCAGCTCCTTATAATTATTCTAAGTTAAGAAATCTTGAGTTAAACTGGAGTTAAGGTTGAGAGTACATAACATTAATGTAAGGGTAAAAACAGTGCAGGTGTGCTGTAATTGTCCCAAACCAAGCATTACAAACTCAGGAAATTGAGAGCTAAGGTGTCTCATAGAAGAAATCCACACACAGTAAATGAAGAAATGCACAGTTAAGGCATCACATCACCTTAACTCTGCCCTGTCATGACAGCAGGCAATAATCATGTGATAACAATTAAGGCATTTTAGGAGATTAAATTAAATTGATTTTTAATTAATGAGTTTTCAACCCTTTTGGTCTCCTTGGTGTAAGGCAGGGCCAGGCAGGGCCAAGCAGGGGAGTGGAGCACAGGGGGATACACCAATTAATAGCTGGAGGTGGGAAGTCAGAACCCTTCTAATCATGTAGGGTATGAGTGCCAGTGAAACTCTAGATGCTTGTGCCATCCAGCACATGGGCACATAGCGTGAACTTCCAGAACTGCAAAACCCAAACAGTCACAAAGCATGAATTAGGTCCCCAAAATCACAAGATTGTCTAGAAAACCATGGGATTTTTTTAAAAAATCAACATATTTGAGGCTTTTCTGAACTTTTAGTGGTGATAAATTCCAAAGGGGAAGCCATGTTAGTCTGGGTCAGCAAAACAAACAAGGAGTCCTGTGGCACTTTTAAAGACTAACAAAATTTATACATTTATAATATTTTAGTCTTTAAAAGTGCCACAGGACTCCTTGTTTGTTTTAGTGGTGATGTTTTCAAGCTTTGCTCTGCAACAAGGAGGCTATAAACTTTTTAACAGAAGCTGGAATTCTCATGTAATTATGGCATTCCAGGAGTAATGGCATTAAGAAAAAACACCGAAAACTGAGAAATGTGCACTGTGATTGAAGAATTGGCAATACTGCCCTTTCTCATGTCTGGAAATTCTTTTACAGTCTTGGCCATGGTACTGCTTGGTGTCTAGGTGAAGTAGCTTATTCCCATGGCAGAAGAGCAGTTACCACTCCTCTCTCTGCTCCAAGCAGTATTAATCCTAGCTGGATTGCTTTGCTCTTGTGCATCGAGCCTGTCTGAGCTCTAGGTCCTGCTGCACTGTTATAGTTTAGTCTCAAGTGGAGTCCTGGGATTGCCAGAGCTTCCCCAGTGACTGTGAGCTGTGTGGTGTGCCTGAAGCTCTGTTCCCTTGTGCTCCCCTGTCCAAGGCAAAAGCCTGAAACTTCCTTTTCTCTGTAATCCCCCTAAAGTTCCCTTCCAAAGGGAAGGAAAGTCCCATGTGGTGGGTGAGACCTGCACCCCCAGATGTGAGCCAGGCACTGCAGCTCTTCAGCTGGGGGCAGTCCGCCCTTCATGCTCTGTGGGAGTTAAGTTCTTGGTGAGGCCAAGGAGTTGGTGGAGGGGAGGAGGCGGTGTGAAGAGGAGGCTCTCCGGAGTTCTCTCCACTCCAGGATTTATGGGGTTGATTCAGGCATTTGGCGCCCACAGCTCCTGCACTGCTCTGTGTGGGGTGATAGGTTGGGCTGATAGTGGCCTCTGCTCTGGAACTGGATGCTGAGCCTGGGGCTGTTACGTGAAGGTCAGTTGGCACCTCTGGGGTACATGGTACCAAGTTTCCCATCCCTGACAGGATCAGTTGGTGATTTGTGGGGAAGGCTGTGTTGTAATAGATATTGGGCACTCTGGCCTTTCTTCTCCAACTCTGACCTCCTGCGGACAGAATATCTGGGTGAGCCTGTTGGAGCTTTACATCCTGGGAAACCATCATGGCAGCCTGATTTACTAGGCAACCACCCGGAGAAAGGTGGGAGAGCAGAGAGGACAGGGTTATCTGCCAGTGGGTAAGTTTGTGGATGTAAGTTTGGAATAGTTTCCTTCTGTGCTGCCTCCGCAGCTGGTGAGTAATTCTGTAATTAAGGGCTGTAACATGTTTGTATAAGTAGGTGGAATGAAGGCTGCATGCAGCTACCTTCCCTCTCATATTTTAGACCTTGGTGTGTTTCACACTGCAACTTTTAAATGTGGCTTTTATGGGAAATGCGTTAGTCATACGGGATAAAAATAAGTGGTACGCATGCATGGCTAACATTTAAAAAGTGTACTAGAAACTTTTCACAAAGGCGCAGATGCATACCTGCTCAGCGTCCCAAAGAGCACTAGAAAATTGTTCCACAATAAGTCTTTGTGCTATAATAAACATGGTGTATTTATAACACAATGCGCTGTCACACTGTGCTCCTTATAGTGCAAAGGAGTGTCCACACTGTTCTTTGCATTTCTGTATGAAAGAGCATTGAACTGTGGGCACCTATCACACCGTGCCACTCGTCAGCTTCCAGTGGTAGGAACCCTGGGTAGAAGGAGAGGAGTGGTGAGCACTATGGGTAAATTTACAAGTTCCCCTGAGACGCTGTGTTTCCTTATCATCATTCACTGTATCTACTAGCAACTCACGCCCTTCTTCAATGTTGCCCCAGGAAAAAATTCAAAAGTTCCCAGGACTCATAGAAGGGAGGGTCTAGTCACGTCAGAGCAGCAGAGTTCAAGTGGAAGATCAGCGTGGTCAGGTTTGGGATTCTGGGACATTTCTGGAGGCCATTTTTTGCACAAGAAAATTTCATCAGTGTTCACACACACTTTATAGTGCAAGAGCTGTTTCACAATAGGTGTTATGACTCTTGCCCAGGTGGTATTGTTCTGGTATAACGGGGCACTTGTAACGCAACAAGGAGCATTCAGGTGTGTACAGTGGGCTTGTTTTTCTGCAGTAAGGCGGCTTATTCCACATAACTCTAGTGTATACAAGGCTAGACTCAGTTCCAGCCAGGTCCCGCCCCCTCCCATGAGGTGGGTTCACAGCACTGCTCGACCTCCCTCCCGGGAGTTGTAGTGCCCTTGCAAGGGAAGAGAACAGCAGCTGCCCAGCCCCTATACCATAGTGATTAAAGCCCCAGAATTCTCTGCAGCTCTAGCCTATTCTTCAGCCCCGGTGTGACAGGGCAGGCCTGCCCCACACTGGAACAGCCCAGCAAACCCTGTGGGTGGCAGAAGCCCTGCCCCTTAAGCCCTGCCGGGCATGCTCGAACTGCTGCCTTAGTATAAATAGGAGCAGCCCAGCTCAGTTGGGGCTGACCAGCATGGAGGAAGGACGCCTGGTGGAGGCTTCTGAGCAGGACCTGCAACAGCCTCTGCAAGAGAGCGGGAACAAGCAGGGAGACTGTGGGAGGAGAGTGGCCATTATCTGCGAGTGGCCAGTAGGCAGGCAAGCAGGTACCTGTAGCTACCAGGGAACTCCAGCACCCTGAGAAGGAGCTACTGGGGTCAGCCGCTGGAAGGGTCAGAAGCTCCATGGAGTTATGGCTACAATGACCCAGGTAGGAAGTACCTCAGGGGCTCTGGGTGGGGGAACAGGGTGAGATCCTCATGCAAAGTCAGTGTGTTGCAATCTGGATCCCCGCTGACTTGGTGCTGCACCCCTGGCACTGATAGGGCCCTAGGCTGGGACTTGGTGGAGCGGGAGGGCCCAAGTCCCTCTACCCAGGGTGATCTGTCCCTGGGGCAGTTGCACCTATACTGCCCTGAATTACAAAGGCCTGCGATAGACTTTATATTGACTCTGTGGCCTCTAGGCCAGATTGCCATGACACAAAAGGGCTGCTTATTGCTTGGGTGAAGACTCTGGTCATTAGGCCATACAGCGCTGAGCTTTAAGGGCTATCTAGTGGCTCTGAAGGGAGGCTACCAAGTTGGGCAGACACCCTCTACATCTACAACTCCCAGATTTTCCCCACCTGGGGGTGCCAT
>VOCT01086119.1:0-19905 GCA_007922175.1 Pelusios castaneus
GGTCCTTCTCCAGACCCTCCCTCACTCTTACCTCGTCCATGGTACGCTGGGACACGATGCTGTCTGAGCAGGGCCCGTGTGAGGAAGGCTGAGATGGATGAGCCATCGCATATGGCTGTGAGCCAGTCCTCAGCTAGTGTCACAGACATGGATTGTTTGCTGCACTGGAGCCAACTTGGTCTATGCCAGCTGAGGATCTGGCTCATGCTGCATGTTTTACTGTCCCCTTCTCCTCACCCCTTGCCCCTGCTTGTCCATTTCTCCCACCTCTTTGTACCTGATTATAATCCCGGATTGCAGGGTTGGCTCTGGATCAAGAGTGTAGCCCCTAGCACCATGGGGACAGAATCCCAAGGCACCTCTGCCACAGTTAATAGTGGGGAACCACACACAATGCACACTGTCCATGGGAAATGAAAGTGTCTTACCTCTCCCTGAAATTGCGAATAAGAAACATATCGGGCACAGCTCTCTCACAAACTGAGTTCACGGCCTCTTCCCCACAGCAGGAGTATTGTCCATTCTCATGTTTTCCTTTATGATTTAGGGTAATTTCAAATTCATACGTGATATTGTTGGCGTTTAACACTGCTTTCTCAAGGGCATTCAGAGCTGGGTCCTGGGAGTTTGGACTGCCTGTTACCAACTTCCCTCTGCAGGCAGCATAGATACTGGCCTTGGAATAGGTGATGTCACGTATGCCCAGGAAGTGACACACTTCATGGATGAGAGTCCCTGGCTGGGACATGTCTCTGAGATCTGGAGGAGACTCCCAGAATTGTGGGCACAAATACACTGTTTTGCCTCTAGACTTTGGGTAAACATAGGCATATTTATTTTCCCAGGTAGGATCTTCCTTAAACCCCACAGCTTCCAGCTCTGAGAGGAGAGCTCTAACTAACTCCTCTGTCAGTATGGCATGGCGTTCCATCCAGAATTTGGGATCTTCAATATCACCATAAAACAGCTCCTGGGGCTTCTCCATCAGCACTCGGTCCTTCTTCTTCAGGGCATCTCTCAGAATCTCCATTGCTGTCTGCCTTGCAGCTTCTGCAATTTTTCTCTTTTTTTCATTGAGGGGTACGCTCTTAGTGGAAAGGGAAGGCGGAAGAGTATAAGTGAAGCACATTCTTCCACTTGGTTCCATGCTGGTCACAAATATTTCCTGATTACTCATCTTAGCACCTTTGTGCACGTTCACTTCAGTGAAGGGTAAAGTCCCAGGTGAGCTTTCTCTGTTAAAACACAAAACCTGGCTGTGATCACATGGCTTTTCTAGATAAAGATCCAACCCATTTCGATTCACTTTTGTGGGAACACAGGAAATGCCCAGCCTGGCCAACCAGGCGTCCATCTAGTCTAGAGCTGGCAAACTATGGGCTGCAAACCATATATGGCCCACGGGAGCCTTTCATCAGGCCTCTAGCTAGGCTGACCGGAAATGGCAGCTGCTCTCAGCCCCGCCAGTCCCCTGCCCCTGTCCCACCACAAGGCCTGCCATACGGTAGATATGGTCCTCAGGTCTAGGAGTTTGCCCACCCCTGATCTAGCCCTCTCTTCTCGCTCTGAAACTGGAGGCTGGTACCAGCTGCTTCAGACCAGGGGGCAAGAAACAAACAGAAGAACTTGGCTTTTGTGGTGTGCCACAGACAGGGGTTCGTTTAGATTCCAGTCTGTGGAAATATACACTGAGGCCCGGTCTGAAAGCAACCCTCTTTATTGGAAATCAAGCGCTCACCAGGACAAGGAGAAGCCTCAACATTATCGCCAAGCAGGCTGCGAAAGGGAGGGGACCCCAGGGTTCACGGCACCTCACAGCCAAGCCGGATACTAACGGTCCGTGATGACTTCTCAGGGGCTACACCCAAACCCACTGCTCTTCGTATGCATGGGGAAAGTGCTGTGCCCCCCCCCCCCATATATGGTAAAACTGCATTAGCAGTAACATTAATTGGCTGTTAACTAGACCACACAGCTGAAAGGAAGTATGGGGCAGGCTTACGGGCAGGGCCGGATCAAGGTTTTTTAGGCGAGATGTAATTTTGGCGACCCCCCCCCCTCCGCCTCACTGACTGCGGCAGCCACGGGCCTGATCCAGCGGCAGCCACGGGCAGTCCCAGACCCCATATCAGCTTGGGGGGGCACGGCCAGCCCCCACGCCCGCACCAAGCTCTTGCACCCCCAAACACAAGTGCTGGCCAGATTGCGGGCCAGGTGAGACCCAAGTGGGCCAGGCCGGGCCGGGCAAGCCTGAGCAGGAGAGCTCCTGCACCTGAATGAGCTGGGGAAGCTCTCAGTGGCCTGGGTGAGCCCCCCACCCCAGTGTTACAAATGCTACATCACAATTAAAGAAGTGTAGAAGCACAAATACAATAGCTGTACTATAGGATGACTTGGCAGAGAGAGCCTATATTTAAAGCACTGAAAATTAATGAAATACGAAACAAGAAGCAGCAGATTTCTGACAAGCTGAGTTTCTAAAACAATTCAGATTTACGAGAAAGGTACAAAATAACCCTCACTTTTGGTTATCTATAAAATGAATTGGCGTTTATTTCTCAAACACTGATGATACCAACACATTGCGTATTTGTGGAGGTCTGACAGTCACAGGCTTCTAAGACAGGGGCCAACAATTCAGATTTTGACAGCAATCAGTGGCATTTAAAATATTATGGCTGGAATATTTCCCAAATCCGGTTAATTGATCTGGGGAGCTACTCACCAGCAAGTACAGATCACAGAACAGAAACATTAAAGCAGGAACACATCCCTGCAACAGACCACGCTGCCAACTTTGCCCTCATATCTACACTGATGACACCATCACAGGGCCTAATCAAGCCACCTACTCCATCCAGGGCTCATTCACCTGCTCATCCACCAATGTGATTTATGCCATCATGTGCCGGAAATGCCCCTCTGCCTTATATATTGGACAGACAGGACAGTCTCTGCGCCAAAGAATAAATGGACACAAATCTGAGGCCATGTACACACGATCAGTTTATCGCGCATTAACAGTCATTACCGCGCGATAACAGCAACAGCGTACACACGTGCAATGGGGCTCTTGCACGTCAACAGCCCTATTGTAGCGCAACAGAAAAACCAGCTCGACGAGGGTGGTAGCACTTAACGCGGAACAGCTGTTGCGCCTTTTGACTCGTGTGTACGCTTACCGCGCAATGATTGGTCTCCGGAAGTGTCCCAGCATTCCAAAGTCATCCTCTCTGGTCTTCCCCCCACCCGCTCTGTGGCCGTGATGAAACAGTCCCCACCCTGATCAGATTCCCGGGATTTTTTAATTTCTCCTCTGTTACCACTTCCTGTTCTCTTCCTCGTGGAGTGGAGTGCAGCTCTGATCTTCACTAGCAATGGCGGCCCATCGTGGAAGACGCGCACCCATTTGGAGCACAGCAGAGGTGCTGGACCTGATCAGCAGCTGGGGAGAGTCTGCTGTGCAGGAGCAGCTATGCAGCAGCAGGCGAAATTTCAACACATTTGGTATAATTTCTCAGGCCATGTCCGAGAGAGGTTATGAGAGAGACACTGTGCAGTGCAGATCAAAGGTGAAGGAGCTAAGACTAACCTATCACCGAGCGAAGGAGGCAAACCGCCGTTCGGGATCAGCGCCTGCTACATGCAGGTACTACAAGGAGATCGAAGCCATCCTCAGTGGGGACCCCACAACCACTGCAAAGAGTCCTGTGGTCACATTGGCCTCCCCTCATCCAGTGAATGCCAGAGCCGAGCAGGATGAGGACGTGATCGATGAGGAAGTGGAGATGGAGGATGACCTGGAGGAAAGCGCAACAGCGTGTAGCCAGGAGCTTTTCTGCACCCCCGCTGAGACGTCCACCTGAGACATCAATTGCAGCGTGTCTTCTGAGGCGGCAGAGGGGGTTCAGGTAAGTTTCTCTTTCGTGGAGCTATGGCTCCTGCTAAAATATCATTGGCTGGGGCAGGAGTGCTTGCTGTATCGGTCCCCGCTGTGCACGCTCTTTACTCCGCATTCATTAGAAGTGCATCAACACAAGCAGTGATTGCCAAAAAATCATCTGCATTTAGCTCACTAAAGGTTTCCTAGATGTACCTCCAGAGCCTCCTACTCAGGTTAGATGGGATAGCGTATGTGTCTCCACTCCCATAAAAGGATACTCGGCCTCGCCAGCTGCAAAGGACAGCCCTGGGAACCATGGCAGCACACAATCCGACAGCATACAGTCCTGGCTTGCATCCGGTGGCATGTAGGATATGTATTCTAGCTGGCAGGGGCACTCTGAGGAGAGAGATATCGGGTTCCATCTGTGTGGCCTGTGCAGAATGTTAGCTCCCAGTAATGTTATTAATGGGACTGCACTGTATGAGTTTAGCCCTCCAGACAACCCTTACCCAGCTCCCTTTCAAAAGGGGTGCCTTCATGGAACAGATGGAAAACCTACGTACCTTGTCCGCTTCAGCGAAGCATAGGATGTTGACTGCCCTGTACCTTCCAGTGGAATGTGCTACTGGAAGGTTACATTGGTTATCTAGGCTATGTGTTAACAACAGCTTTATTATTCTTTTTTTTAATAGATTCGACCTTCACAAGGCCAGTGTCTACCCCAGCTGACCGCATGAGAAACATTCGGCAGCGTGCTCAAAGAAACAGGGAGGGTATGTTTCAAAAGCTGATTAAAGCAACAGAGGCAGCCGAGAGGGAAAATCGAGCCTGGAGAGAGGAATCCCAACAGAGGAGGCAGAAACACAGGGACGAACTGATAAGCGTCATGAAGGAGCAAACAGAACTGCTCAAGAGCATGATTGCTTTGCAGACCCAGGCGATTAATGTATGGGCTCCACTCCAGACAGTTCAGCCGTGTCTGCCTCCCACACCCCATAGTCCTTCAAAGCATTTCTTTGAAGGTCACCCGTCCCCCTGGTATACTGCAACATCCAGTCCCTCACAGAGCTACTTTTTAGAGACCTGTAGCTACACCCACCTGTAACACCTCCCACCAACCTCCCCCTTCATCTCTTAATAAAAACAGTAACAAAAACTTTGAAGAGTGGCTTTATTTGTACACAGTGAAAATCTCATAAGGTGCACTTGATACGTCCTTGAAGTGAACTATGGGAGGGCATCATTGAAATGCTCCCCGAGTGCCTCCCTTATGCGAGCAGCTCCTCGTTGGGCCCCCCGAATACTCCTACTGGCTGGCTGTTCGTATGCTTCCTCGAGGTGCTGTGCCTCCATAGCTCACCCCGGGGAAAACTTTTCTCCCCTATTTTCACAAATATTATGAAGGACACAGCACGCTGCAATTACAGCAGGGATGTTGTCCTCATCCAAGTCCAGCCTCCCATACAAACAGCGCCAGCGCCCTTTTAAACAGCCGAAGGCACACTCCGCAGTCATTCTGCAGCGGCTCAATCTGTAATTGAACCGCTCCTTGCTGCGATCTAGGTTCCTGGTGTACGGCTATGGCATCAGTGGGTCTCCAAGGATGACTATGGGCATCTCCACACCCCCCATAGTAATTTTTTGATCTGGGAAGAAGGTACCCCCTTGCAGCTTCCGGTACAGTCCAGTGTTCCTGAAAATGTGGGCATCATGCACCTTACCCGACCACCCAGCATTGATGTCCGTAAAATGCCCCTTGTGATCCACGAGTGCTTGCAGCACCATGGAGAAGTAGCCCTTCCTGTTGATGTACTCGGTTGCGAGATGGTCCGGAGCCAAAATCGGGATGTGTGTGCCGTCTATGGCTCCCCCGCAGTTAGGGAATCCCATGGCAGCAAAGCTGTCAAGAATCTCACGAACATTGCCCAAGGTCACCGTCCTCCATAGCAGAATGCGATTGATGGCTCGGCACACTTGTGAAAGGGCTAATCCAACGGTGGACCACCCGACTCCAAACTGGTTTGCAACCGACCAGTAGCAGTCAGGAGTCGCCATCTTCCAGACAGCAATCGCAACACGCTTCTCCACGGTTAGGGTGGACCTCAAGTTGGTGTCCTTACATCGCAGGGCAGGGGCCAACTCTGAACACAGTTCCAAAAAGGTTGCTTTCTGCATTCGAAAGTTCTGTACCCACTGCTCGTCATCCCACAGCTGCATAACAATGCGATCCCAATTGTGATTGCTCACAAGTAGTGCGTCACTGCACTGTTGAAAATAGGCGCGAGTTGCTATTGGCAACGAGGAAGACGCAAGGGGAACACAGTGCATCACGGGAAACTGAGAGTTTACCCATGGTGCTTTGCGTTCCTTTCCTTCATCCCAGGATTCCAAGCACCGATTCAGGGAAAATTGAACTATGGGATAGGTGTCCAGAATTCATTACGCTGCACCGTGACATTGCAAAGTGCTGTGTTGCGTTGCAAGGAGCGATGTGTGTACGCGCTATCCCGCAATAAAGGTCACGTGTTTTTTATAGCACGATTGCCTTGCTGCGTTTTAATCTGATCGTGTGTACATAGCCTGACATCAGCAACTGCAACACTAAAAAATCAATAGGGGAACACTTCAATCTCTCTGCTCACTCCATTGACAACTTGCTAATAGCTGTGTTGAAACAGATGAATAACAAATCACAGCTTCAAAGAGAAACTGGACAACTCGAACTTATATACAAATTTGACTCAGTTGCCTTTGAGTTAAACAGGGACTATGGATTTTTCTCTCATTACAACAGGTGATTTGACCTCACCTTCCTCTATGTGCTGTTCCCCAGTGTTTGAATCTTAACACTATTTTGATTTGCTGTTACAGCCTGACCTGATCCGATGTCACACACTCCCCTGCATTTAATTTCCCCCCATTCTGTAAGTTCCCCATCTTCAAAGCAACTGATGAGGTGGGATTTTCTCCCAGGAAAGCTCATGCGATAAATAAATCTTAGTCTTTAAAAGTGTCACAGGACTCTTGTTTTTCTGCACTAGTTTAACACAGCTACTCCTTTGGAACTTGACTACAGCTAAATCAAAGGAAAGTCATGAATTAGCTCCAGTAACAACACATACCAGCATAAACGGTTTCACAGCAACACATTTCCCCACCCACCCATCACAAAGAACCTCCCACCCCCACCCCGCAAACACACACACACACACACAAACACACACAATTATTAGGCTGTTGTTAAAACAAACAAGACTGTTTGCAGCAAGACCTAGCCCCTGGAGCATTAATATATCTGTATACCTTTCACTGCAGCTTAGGGAGACACACAGAACACAAATCTCTCTCTCACACACACTCTTAAAACCAAAAACTCGCTGCCCGACTCCCCAGGAATAAGCACAATGGATATTAAACAAATATATGAAGTGCCCTAGCGCTTCATTCTCAGCTACGCATAGTGACTAAAGATTGTGAACTAGGAACTAGTGTAGCAACTGGCAGTTAAAAAAGTTAAACAGAACAAGAAATAAACAAGGAGTCCTGGGGCACTTTTAAAGACTAACAAATGTATTTATCGCATGAGCTTTCGTGGGAGAAAATCCCGCTTCGTCAGACTCTTAATTTCCCCATCTTTAAAGGATCTGAGAAAGTGGGATTTTCTCCCAGGAAAGCTCATGCGATAAATACATTTGTTAGTCTTTAAAAGTGCCCCAGGACCCCTTGTTTGTTCTTCTGAACTAAACTAACACGGCTCCCCTTTGGAGCTTGAGTAGAAGAAATGATGATGTGTGCCTTGTAGAGTGCCCCGGACTGTTTAGGCAATACAACGCAATTGTGGAAATGAAATAAATCCCTATCAGAAATGCAAAAGTCTGCAAAACAAACAAGGAGTTTTGTGGCACTTTCAAAGGATACCCCAACCCCCTCCCTAACCCCCCTGCCCTGCCACTATCTCCCTGCTCCCCCAAATCACCCCACCTCACTCCCTAATCTCCCGCCCTGCTGCCAGCTCCCCCTCGCTCCTGTGGGCCGACCCCTCCCACCGCGCCCTTTTCCCAGCGGCTGCCTGTCCTAGACCCAGGACCCCCTTACCTGGCTGCTGGAGCGGCCACGCTGCGGGCTGCTCCTGCCCTGACCCTGACCTGAGCATGCTCAGGGCAGGCAGGAGTTTTAAAATCTCCCTGTCTGGGGGACTGGAGCAGCTCCCTGCCAGCTGAAAGACTGTCTTCCAGCTGGGTAGGGGCCATGGCAGCCGGCCATGCATAGCCGCCGGCAGCCTTTCCTGCTCCCGTGCACCTGTACAGCCGGGCCCTGGAGCCCCTCCAAGTCTGGTACCCCAGGTGACCGCCTAGGTCTCCTCCATGGTAGGACCGACCCTGCTTATGGGCTTCTTGCAGCAGTCCCAGACACGGTTTACGGGAAACGTTTCCCACAGCTCCCAGCCCCAGCAGTTCTCACAAATGACAGACAGGCTCACTCTATAGTTTTAAATGGCTGCGCTTAGGCCAAGAGAAGAGCCTGACGCAGCATCATCCCTGCCCGCGTGACAAAATCCTCAGGCCCAGGTCGGCCTCCGCACCACAGCTTCTGAAACAATTTCTTCCCAGCTCCAGGCAGTTCGTGGATGGTCGGCTTGTGCCTGACGGGGAGGGTTTCAATATTATTTTCGGAGAACAGCAAGACGCGTATCTCTGCCTGCCTGTTGAAGCACTGTAACTGTCATGTTTTTTCGAGAATGTCCAGGGAGATGGAAGCGTTTCCCTACTGGTTTTTGAATGTTACCTTCTTGCTGTCTGATTTGTGTCCATCTGTTCTTTAGCACAGGGACAGCCCAGTTTGGAAAAATGTATAAGGCAGAGGGGCATTGCTGGCACGTGATGCCGTTCGGATATATGCAGAACATGTTGGGCCTCCTGAATACGAGTTCCTAAATAAGTATGGCACAGCTCCTGTTCACAGACACAAACTCCCCATCTTCTCCCCTTTTCCTCTGCAGCTCTTCTCCTGTGAAAACTACAGCAAGGGCGCTCCAAACCCCCTTCCTCCCCGCTCCTCCGCCTGCTCTTCCTGTGAGAATTGCTGTTTCTGTATGGACTTGTTCTGATCAAAGCAAGAAACTCCAGCAGCTAGTTTAAACCAGCATAGGTGTCCTTGTTCCTGTATTCACTTGCTACCTCTGCACATTTTACAACCCCCTTTCCCTTGTCTTTCCTGAGCACCCTATCCAGAGTTGTTTCCTTTTTTTACAAACCAAGAATTGTACCACTCCCTGGCATAGTTGGCAGCATGATTTGTTGGAGGGCATGTGCCTTCTTTGATGTTTCTCTTGTTACATCTGTGGTTGCTGGTGAGTGTCTGTTTAGGGTTGGGGGCTGTCTGTCAGTGAGGAGAGGTCTGCCTACCAAGGCCTGAGAGAGCGAGGGGTCATCTTGTATGTTGATGCCCCTGGCTGTGTCTGGGGTTGCGCACTGGGTAACTCGGGGGGGGGGGGGGCGGGCCCGGGCTGGAAGGCCACAGTATGGATGAATCCCCTTTGCTCCAGACTTGGACACAGCTGGGACATAGCAATCCCAACACCAACCCCATATAAGGCTGTTCCCCGGTTGCTGGAACTGATAACCTGTTCCCCAGAACAAAATAACAGTACCAGACTAAGCTGGTCTTAGCTTGCAACAATAACATAGCCTTGAAAGCTTGCTTCTAACCCAGAGAAAGAGGAGGAGGGTGGGATCTTTTCACACACAGCAAAGGAAAAGTATTGAAGCAAACAACCTGCCTATATAAGGGTCACTGCAATGGGGGTGGGGTGCGCATGATTTGAGACGTGCCTGTCTCCGTGTGCCTGCTTGAGATCTCAAATAAATCTTAGTGTGCTTCTCTGCCCTGGTGTGGTTATTGGTGCTGCACACTCCGGGCAATGAACCCACTGTTGCTTGCCCCTGCCTGTCTTCAGGCGTCAACATGTAGAATAGGCTGTAAAATATAAATGGAACTGCTGAGTGTTTTTTCTGAAGCTGTTTGTGTACGGCTTCCCCAACATGTTGCAAATAAACTGCTCAGTATTGGCGGTGTGGCTGAATTCTCTGGAGAAGAATTCCCTTCGTTTAACAATGGCATATTTCACACTGGAAGCCGTGCAGGCGAACCAGTCCCTGACGAATTCCAAAGGGGTAGCCGTGTTAGTCTATTGTAGAAAGACAACAGAGTCCTGTGGCACTTTTAAAGACTAACAGATTTATTAATCGCATGAGCTTTCGTGGGAGAAAATCCCACTTCGTGAGACGCTTTGAAGATGGGAAACTTACAGAATGGGAGGAAATTAAATGCAGGGGAGTGTATGACATAGCATCAGGTCAGGCTGTAACAGCAAATCAAAATAGGTGTTAGGATTCAAACACTGGGGAACAGCACATAGAGGAGGGGGAGGTCAATTCACTTGATGTAATGCAAGAAAAATCCATAGTCCCTGTTTAACCCCAAGACAACTGAGTCAAATTTGCATATAAGTTCGAGTTCTGCAGTCTCTCTTTGAAGCTGTGATTTGTTATTCATCTATTTCAACACAGCTATTATCAAGTCGTCAAGGGAGTGAGCAGGGAGATTGAAGTGTTCCCCTACAGGTTTTGCAGTATTGCAATTTCTGATGTCAGATTTGTGTCCATTGATTCTTTGGCGCAGAGACTGTCCTGTCTGTCCAATATATAAGGCAGAGGGGCATTTCCGGCACATGATGGCATAAATCACATTGGTGGATGAACAGTCCCTGACGGAGTGGCTGATTTGGTGAGGTCTGTAGTGGGGATGGAGGACACTTCTGAGGGACAGGGGGAGGAACCAATGAGTGAGCCCCAAGGGGGCAGGATCCAAGTTTAAAGGGAGGACCCGTCTGCTCAGTCCGGGCAGAGCTCTGGGAGGGGAAGGACGTCCCTCTGACTCCTGGATGGGAGCCTGCCGTAGTGTTTCTGTTTGCTCTGGAATTGCTGGTGAGTATTTGCTTATGGTTGGGGGGGACGGAGGGGGTGCTGCTGTTTGTAAAACTCTGTCCTGACCTTGTGACTTACCCTTCCCTGTATTTATATAGTCCCCTACATACTGGAGATTTCATTTCATGCATCTGACAGTGTGGGATTATAACCACAAAAGCTCATGCGATAAATAAGTTTGTCTGTTTCTGAAAGTGCCCCAGGACTCCTTGTTTGTTTTAATGTTTCGACCAGTCCGTCTATGGCTGGATGGTCATGTAACCACTGGATTTATTTCCTGATACCGGCTTGCCCAGCGTAAGAGAATAAGTTTACCAAGGGCTTTGGGTTGGCAGAATATAGAGTAACACCCCTCCCACCCCCACTTGATGGGGCAAATGGATTTAAATGTGAGCTCCCTCCCCGCTCCCAGGAGAGTGCTCTAACCACTGGGCTACAGGGCACTCTGATGGGGGTCTCTCTGGCTCTCCTGTGGAAGCTGTTCATTCGATGTGAAGATCTAAAGTGTGACCGACGCAGTCACCTGGGCTCCTCAAGCACAGCGGATGGCCATTTACAGGGAGAGCCAAGTTCACTTTCCCTGCTCCAAGAGTCTTTAATTACTTGCAGTTTGAATCCAAACATATCTAGTTTAAAGAGAGACGCCAGCATTCAATTCCCCTCGATCCGTGTGCATTAACCTTGTGACCCACCCTCCTCTGTATCGTTATATTTACAGCCAGCAGGCTACATTTTCCGTTTCAATCCCCTGACGAAGTGGGATTTTCTCCCATGAAAGCTCATGCAATATGTGACGCTGTCAGGATTTAGGGAACCATTTATGATATTATTTTGTATTAATATTTTATGATTGTTATAATCCATAGGAACTATGCCATGTTTGGTGCCAATAGAAAGGTAATAATCTGTGGGGAAGGATTACATAGTTTATGTGTAGGATTTGTATTCATATTAGAAGTTAGGAATATGATTGTTATATTTTAACTTGTGTAAGGCTGGGAAAATTCCCCAGACTGAATGTCTACCTGGCCATTGTCTCCTTAATGGCCCATTAAGGAAGCTCCCCAGTATAATGGGCTGAAGAAGAAAACCTGTTGAGCCACTAGGACTTAAACATGTGACCCAGCTCCAGTTTGATTGGAGAGACCTGCACACAGCATGGAGAAGGCCAGAGGTGATAAAAGGCAGCAACTCCAACTCCATCTTGTTTTTCAAGTCCTCAGTCTACAGCCAACACCCATCTCTGGAACTATTCCTCTGAGACTGAACAAAGGATTGAGGCCCACCCTAATGCTGGGTGTTTACCAGAGGAACAAGCTGCAAACTGCTTTTCATGAACTTTAAATCATTTGTATGTATGTGATTCGCTTTGACCCTTTAACATCTCTCATATTTTGCTTCTTTTCTTCTTATATTAAACCTTTAGTTGTAGTTGCTAAAGGATTGGCTATCAGTGTGGTATTTTGGGTAAGATCCAAACCTATATTGTTCTGTGTGCTGTGGCTGGCCCTTTGGGGTCAGGAGAACCTATATCTTTAAGGGACCGTGTGGCTAAGTGGGAGCCAGAGGAGCTGGAGTGCAATAAAGGGGCTGTTTCTATTTTGGACAGAGTTCTTGGTACCCAGTGTGGGGAACCAGAAGCCTGGCTGTGACTGATAGGGAGACTGGTTTAAGTACCACCCATCAGTGTGTGGGGAGTTTGGCTCCCGGTTTTGCAGCTTGCCCTGATTTTTGCACGTCCAGGAGGGTATCCCAGGAGGCCCCGGTCACACAATAAATACACTTGTTAGTCTTTAGAAGTGCCCAGGACTCCTTGTTTGTTTTGCTGAACTAGACGAACACAGCTCCCCCTGGAACTTGGTAAATATTTGACACCAGCTTGCAGAACTTCTTGGGGATGAAGGTGTGTGTGAATGTGACAGCTTTTTGATATTCTTACATTTATAACAAATATGGCCTGTGGCCTTGTCCCTCTGAACAAGAACCCACTTGTCTTTTCCAAGTATAACAGGATCTCCACTACAGACTTATGTCGGTGTAACCAGGCCGCTCACGGTGCGAAAAGGCCACCCCTCTGAGCGACGCAGTTGTACTGACCTGACCCCGGTGCGCTGGATGCTGTGTCAGTGGGAGAGCTCTCGAGTGGAAGGAGCATCTTCACCGAAGGGCAACAGTGTTCTCTGGATCAGGGCCTGGGCACTCCAGAGGGATGCTGGGGCTGGTGTGTGCCCGTCGCTAACCTGTGCGGAGAGCATGGCCTGCAGAGGGCTGGGGCAGGATGCAGGGAGCTGGTCCCCAGCAGGCACAAGACTGCCTCGCACGAAGGGCAGGTGGCTGCAGGGTGCCTCCCACCTGGGTGCCCTGGACAGCGCCATAAAATCCCCAGGCTGCACAGCACCATTTCTGATTTATCTGTGCTGTGTGAGCACGGTGATCCCCAGATCTAGGCATTGCACAGCCATAATACACAGACGGACGTACCCCCAAAGCTGACACTCTCCTAAGATGAGTGATGGATACAGCCGGGGGGAACGGAGAGAGACACAGACCGTGATGGGCAGCAGCATCGCACACCCGCCCGCTCGCCACTGTCCAGCTTCCTTAGGCAACGCGGCAGAGGATAGTGCGGGGGGGACTGAAGGACAGAGGGGCTTTGCAGATGGTTCCAGGGAGCAGCTCCCAAGGTGAGAGGCTGGAGGGGAGACGGAGCCTGTGGAGAATGAAACCCGGGGCAATGAACGCCCGAGGGGAGGGAGTCACTGTAGGCGAGACAAATGTCCCGAGTCCATGTATTTCACTTCTGGGTTAAGCCAGGTGTTCATCCCAATCGGTTAGTGTTGTACGGTGTGGTGAACTACTGGTACCCCAGTGGTGGGTCTCGCACTTGGCTAGGCTAGTGGGTCAGGATGGCCCCCAGTCTTCCTTGTTTCTCACCCCTTGCGTGCCTCCACTGGTGCGCCTCGTGGATGGGGAGGGGAGTTTGGGACCCGGCCCGCCCTCTACTCTGGGTCCCAGCCCAGAGGCCCTATGATATGCAGCTACGTGCTGTGACAGAGTCCCGGTTCTATAGTTCTTTCCCCTGGGCTGTTTACCCCACCGCCTCTGCCCCTTCTGCTCTCTGGGGCCCCCAGTTACCCTGGTTAATTGCTAGGATACACAGCCTTCAACATCCTGGGGCTTATATGCCTCCCCTCTTCCACTCTAACAGCTGGCCTTGATCTCTTACAGTGGTCAAAGGGTGGGCCAAGAACCTGCTGTAGCAGGGGAAAAGGCCAGGTTTACACTGCAGACTTCATCAGGATAAGTACCTTGCTCATGGGGTGCCCTCAGCCCCCTTCTACAACTGCCCCCACCAGGAATAGTGGTTAACTAAACTTCCCTTTTTCCAAGAGTGCAAATTCGGGGGTTTTTTAAGTTAAAATAATTTTTGTCCTCACACACGTCCAGTCAGGAAAGTCGTCGCGAGCTGAGCTCTGTACTCACCAAACGCTGAGATTGGCCACGTCTGATCTCTCACGTCAGGGGCTGCAGGCAGCGACGGCTGTTCCACATCCACTTAACCGTCCGGTTCAGCTGGGTAGATGCTGGACTGCAGAGCGTGGAAGGCCCTCTGGGCACAGTCCTGCCGGCTGATCGCTGGTCCCCAAAGTGATGTGACGACCGTCCCTACGGCCTCCTCCTTTATAGAGCTCATCCCCCTTCCACCGCCCCACCCGTCCCCGGCCAACAAAGACTTCCCTTTCATGGCGTGCTTTCACTTTTGATTTGCTGCTGGAAAGTCTCCCAAAGCAGGGCCGGATTAACCAGCCTGGGCTGCCTCCCGGCTATGGGGTCCCCACCTGGGGCCACAGCCTCCCCCCCGTGCTGGTCAACGGGCAGGCTTTTGCTGGGGTGGGGTGATTGGAGCCAGGGGGCCCTCCCGCCCTGCCCTGCTTCGGTTAGTCTGTTCCTGGTGCTGGGCTGACTGGTGCGCAGGACGGCCTCTGGTGCAGCCCCCAGGGCCACAAGCCACCTGGGCCCCATCCCCTGGGTGGGGTGAACAGGTGCTGCCCTGCCCCCCCCCCCCCCCCCCGGGGGTGGACCAGCCAGCCCAGGAGCAGGGCAAGGCAAGGGCACCCCTGGCGCTTTCCCAACCCCCACTGGCGCGGACCAGGGAGCAGCGGGGGGAGCCTGGATTAGGCAGGAGATTTAGGGCTGGAGCCTGGGGCCCCCCTTTAGGCCAGGGCCCAGGGCTTCATCCCTATAGCCTCTCCATTATTCCAGCCCTGCCGAGTGGGAGTGCGATGGGGTGGGTGCAGCTGCTCTCCTGGCCACTGCCTGGGGTGGGTGCAGTTTTCAGAGGACTCCAAGATACGAAGCCCGGCTCCTCTCACCGCTGGCACAAGCTGCAAGGCAGCTTATACAAGGGAAGCGACTGCCTTGTTTGTGTCCTGTGTGCAGGTTAACAGGACTAAGAAGGAAAGAAAGGCCATAGCGGGTCAGCCCGGTGCCTGTCTTCAGGCAGTTGTGGGTGCTACATGCTTCAGAGGGAGCAGAGAGAACAGGGCATAGAGTGAGCCATTCCTGTCATCCCAGCCCTGCTTCCTGAGAGGAGGAAGAGCCAACGGTGTCTCAGACTCTTCAGCAACAGCCCCCACCCACCCAGGTACAACCCCACCCCACCCTCTCTCACTCCCTGGGCTCTGGCACCCCTACCTGGCGAGGGCAGTTCAGCTGAGGGTGAGTCCCTGAGTCTGGGCAGGCCAAGCCCAGCCAGGTAAGAGCCCTGTATTATCCCTGCCGGACCCTCGTTTGTCCCACATTGCAAGTGACTTACAATCCAGCACCAGCCACAAGGGATCATCTGGCAAAGCAGCCCCTCATGCTGCAGTGCGGGCGTCTGTGCAAACAAGGCGGGTTCCTGGAGTCTTCGTCCCAGGTCATCGCTACGTGTCGGGAGAGCTCAGAGCCCCTGCTTCCGCCAGCCCTTCCCCTGCCCCCATGATCCGGCCATTTGGGGCACTCGCACAGCTTGCACTACTGAGACCTGCTGGGGTTTACATAAATGGAAGGTTTTCTTAACAGACACACCTCAGATTCCCAGCTGGAAGAGGAAGAGGAAGGAACACCCACAAGTCCCAGAGAAAATGAACATAAAGAGACATCCTCAGGCTTCACACTCCTACCTTAACTATACTCCCTTCTCTAATACCAGTTATCTAGTGCTGCCAAACAGGTTCCCAGCTTGCCTGTCCTGGGGGAATCCAGTATTTCACAGACAGCACCCCCTCCATGCCGGCCCAGCCCCTCAGTTTCTGGAGACCCTTCACGTCAAACCCCTCCTCGTTTAAGGGTTTGCAATCTTTTTCCTCTCAGCCCAGAGTGATTCCTGGTTACACAGAGTGGAAGCAGCTCCCTCGTTCCTTAGATTTCGTCTCATTTTCAATGTCTTTCCACTACTCGAAGGGTCCCCTGTTGTCTCTCCCGGCTGGACAATGGGGGCTTGACATTAATTGCATCTGAACTAGGTTGGGAGGACCCCTCCTAGCTGAGAGGTGAACTGGGAACTGTGGTACACGTCACAGGCGTGACGTTGTCTGCGTAGGGACACGGACTCATCACTGCCGTCTGCACGTGTCTCCCAATGGCCACCAAGCTCAGAACATTACAGGCTTTCATAAAAGACTTTGCCTTGCATGTCTTTATATGCACAAACTGCATGTACAATCAGTTAGCTCAACTGCTCACTCCTTGGGGTTCACACCGCCCACTCCTTGGGGTTCACACCGCCCACTCCTTGGTGTTCACACCGCCCCTTTGGGGTGTCTGGCCCAACTGTCAAAGCGGGAGGGCAGTGATAAAAGCGGGCAAGCTGGCAGGCTTGAGGCTCAGCCTTTGGCTCAGAAAAGTGAATTTCCTGTTATTCAACTGTGACAGTGTCCGCAGCCCCATTGGGCACCAGCCAGCCATGGGACGTCCATAGCAAACCTTCCTGTGCAGAAATCAGCTGGTTTATTTGAAAGGGTGGGTTATCTGGCCAGGGGAAGTTGGGGTGGGGTTGGATGTGTCTATTTGTTAACCGCACCCGGAACAAGTGTCAGCAGCTTTATAATTAACAAACAACTCTTTAAGGGTGTGACTGTCCAGACCTAGGGCGGCCACCTGAAAATGCCAAGGTCAGGGCAGGCTGCAAAGGGAAAACAGATTCGCCCAGCACTGGTGGGTGACACTGAAGTCGGACTTCCCAGCCAGCCATGGACAAGGCTTCTGGTTCCCCACCCTGGACATCACTGGGCTAAAAGAAAATACAAACAGCGCCGTCCCTGCATTTCACTGCACTGATTGATCCATGCATGGAGTGGTCCACACATTACTGGGCGTCTCTGTCCATCATGCTAGTTGGAATTAAGTTACTTTGAATTAGTTAGTTTGAATGAACTAATTTGAACTAACTTTGGGAAGTGTAGACATAACCTATGAGTCTGTGAGTCCCACTGCCCCCTCCCCTCCTCTCTGCGCCTTCACTCATCCTCTGGCCCCAGGGCCCTGACCCCTCAGTGCCAGCGGGGCCCTTCCCAGCACCCCCAGGTCCTGCCAGCGCTCTGCTGTCCTGAGCAGGGGGTGGGTCAGACCAATGCAGCCAGGGGTGTTAGGGGCTGCAGCCTGGGATCCCCTTTAGGCTGGGGCCTAGGTCATTGCAGCCCCTAAACCCCTGCGTTGATCCGGCCCTGCTGGATGGTCTCCGTCCTGTGTGTCACAGCGTCAGTTGCTAGAAATGCTGTTCAAAGAGATGTCGACCAAATCGTCCAAGCGCAGAATTCATTCCAAGTCTCCCAGGAGAGTTAGCAGGCTGTGGCTCTGTTGGGCAGCCCAGCTCTGTGCCAGCGCGAGGGTTCCCGGCCCGTTGGGCTGGTTTCTCTGTCTCCAGGAATTGAACTGGCTGCCTCTGGAGCCCTGTCTCAGCTGCCCGGAGTCTGCGCCCTCTTCATGGCCACTGGGCAGCAGCCTGCCCTGACCTTCCTGCTCTCAGCCCCCTGCGTACCCGCTGCACAGCTGGGAACCCCTCGGCCTCCCTGCTGTGTCCTGGGGCCCGTCCGAGGCCAGGGATTGGGGTGGTGGGGAGCGGCTGTGGAGCAAGGGCGTGGGGAGGCTCCAAACTGCTGCACTGGTCCTGTCCATCACAGAACCGTGGTACGGCTGCCTCTGGGGGGGGGGGGGGGGGAAAGCCGGGGGGGGGGCCGGTCGCTTTGCTATAGGGGCCGGTAGGGGGGTGTTTGTGGTGGGGCAGTTTGCGGGCGGGTTTGAGACAGCCGTGGGGCTCCCACTTGATGTGGAAGTGGCCCAGCAGGGTGAGTGCTGGCAGGCTGGACCAGGCCTGCATCTGCTCAGCATGATGGGCTGGTTCATCTCGCTCACTGGCCCCTACAGCAGCATGCCGATTCGGCTTCAGCTGCACAGGAAATCTTTCTGCTCGAATGGTTTGCTATGGCAGCAGCCTGGCCGTGCACAGCTGCTGCTGGCTGAGCTGGGTTGTTCCTGTTTCTAGGGCTGCTCCTCTGCGGTTTCGTCACTGGTGTGTGGGCCCCTCCCTGGCGCCTGCCCCACTCTGGGCCTCTTCTCTCTCTCAGCACATTTTTTTCTCTTCTATCTGGGGCAGCCACATCCCCAGCTAAGCAGGGTTGGTGCAGGCCAGGGTGTGGAGGGGAGGCCTTGGAGGAACCCCGGTGCTACAGAGAGCGGGTGGGTGACTGCAGGGAGCGCGTCCCATTTCAGGGAGGACTAACCCCAGGGCGGCGCTGGGGGTCCTGGAGAGACGTTGTTCAGGGAAGATGCAGAACATGGGTCCTGACCACTCCTGGTCGGGGTGTCGACTCCACGGGCTGGGTCGGTCCCTCAGCTCCCCAGATCTCGCCCTGTCTGACAGGCTGAAATGGGATTCTTCCTGCTCCAACTGTTCTGTGGTGTTCCTGCAGCTGCCTCGTCTGTGTCCGTCCCTGCTCCCCCCCACCCCCCATGGTGAACAAGGTGATCCCGCTGATGCTGGAAAATAAAACTCAGGTCACTTAAGTTTCTGATAGGTTAAAAAGGCTCTCCTCCCCAGATGCACTTCACTCCGCCCTGGTAAGAACAATTTGAGCTTACGGAGACCGTTTTCAGACAGAAAGATAAGAAAAACAAAACAACGTCTGGAACAGCCAGAGCTCAAGGCTGAGAAAGAGACAGAGACAGCACAAACAGTTTCAGTAACCCCAAAACAACTATCAGAGCCCCCTTGCTTCGGCCTTTCACACCAGGTTCCTTACCTGATTAGCTGATGGCCCGTAAAGGGCTCCGGGAGTCCCGGCTGGAAAGTGTGAGAGATGCAGAGCATCACAGCTGAGTCTGCACCCCTTACGTTGTGTCCAAGGCTGCTGTGCAGTGCTGCTGTTGCGCATTGGTAAATGGTCGCCATGCTTCACCCCAGAAGTAGCAGCATGTGAGTGCCTGACGGGCGCTGCAGGAGCAGGGGCGGCTGGACTAGAGGCTTGGCACGCTCGGGTCAAGTGGGGAGGGCAGAGGGCTGTGGTTAGTGGGGTCTTGGTCTGGGATAGCTCCGCCTAGTCTGATGAGTGTGTAGCCACGAGTGACCCCTCACGCAGCCTCCCTCTGGGCTGACAGCCTTGCTGCGAAGGCAGCCGAGGGACCCAGCTGTGGAGGAGTGCGGTGCTTTCCCCACTGGTCCGCGCCGGGACGCCCCTGCCCCTGCCTGACTGCGTGCAGCTGCTGCACCCTAGGGCTAGTGACGCAAGGCAGCGTCGTCAGCCGTCGCAGGACGCGTCTACACTTGCCGTTCACTGCCGCCGACGTAACTTTGTACCTGCAGCTCCCCGCGCGGTGCAGCCTCACAGTCGCGGGAGGGGGGTCGATGCCGTGGCAGCGCAGACACTGTGCAGTTTGTTGATGATTTCTGGCTTTCAGGAGCCGTCCCGCAGTGCGCTGCCGGCACCAGAAGCCGTGGGGCCGCTGCTGACCGAAGACTGGTCCACTTCACAGACCCGCCTCAGGCTTTTCTAG
>VOCT01086126.1:0-17732 GCA_007922175.1 Pelusios castaneus
AATGGAAGGTCTTGTTGTGTGTCTTCCTCACCAGCAGATGGAATGCAGGCAGGCAGGTGAAGTAGCGCAGGCTCCAGAGAGTGGTGGTGGTGATAGCAGCAGCAGCAGGAGGATCCAGCAGGCAGTCAAGCAGGCAGGAGTCCTCTCCTCCTCTGGTGCTGGTAGTGGTGGGGAGAGGCCTCCTGCCTGGTCAGTCACTCACCAGCTTGCTCCCTCCCTCCCCACAGAGCAGGGGGCAGGAGGGAGACAGGCCAGCTGGAGAAGAGGCCTCACAGGAACAGGAGTTAGGGCAGTGGTGGAGACAGTCCCAGCAGCAGTGATGGTGGTGGTGGTGGTAGCAACAGGAGCAATGCAGCTTTCCTTTTTTCCCCTTCTACAGGAGGGGGGTGGAAGGCAGGGGAGGTTAGCCCCAGGCTCAGCAAAGCCCTGTTCCCAGGGTAACTGGGAGGCTGCTTTGATTCAATTAAGGCACCTGACTCCAATTAAGGGTAGAAGATAAAAAGACCCTGTAGCAACTGGCAGTGAGGGAGTTTGGGTATGTTGTTTGGAGGTGGAGGTAGGAGCAGTGGTTGGTGTGTGGCGAAGAAGAAGAAGAAGAAGAAGAAGAAGAAGAAGAAGAAGAAGAAGAAGACCTGACCAGTAGCTGCTACTGACAGCACCTAGAAGGTACAGAAAGTGAGGGCCAAGTTTGCCCAGATGGGCCTTGGGGCCCAGGCCCAGAGGCCTGTGGAACAGAGAGTCCAGTCCCAGGGTAGGAGGGACTGAGGATCCACAGCTTGGGGGTTTGGAGGTGGGAGAACTGTGCCTCAGCTGGCTGCCACTACATGAAATACAGAACCCACCGGGACTGAGAGAATACAATCATTGAATCCTTAATGGCTCATCAGTTTACTCCCTGGAACCATATCACCTGGCAAATTCCTAAACATTAAGGAGACAATGGTTGTTCACACCCTCCCATCTAAAACATTTCTCCAGAATGACACAAGTTAAAGTATGGATATAACATCAAATTCTTAACTTCTAATCAAAATAGAATTCCTAGACATAAACTATATAATGATTCCCAGCAAATGACTACCTTTCTATTGATACCAAACATGACATAGTTCCTATGGATTATAGCATTTATGAGATATCCATAGAAAATAATATCATAAATGCTTCCCTAAATCCAGAGAGTGTCACACTGTGCCCACATGGCCTGCCCTTTGGGGGGCATGCCAGGCTCCCCCTGTGCCCCCCCAGCAGGGAGGGCATTGGTGTAGTCCTGGGATAGCCCTAAGTCGACTTAGGGCTACCCCAGGGCTACACTGGCTTAATTGGACTTTAGAAAGTCGAATTAAGCCTTAGGTCGAGTAGAAAGGTGGTTTAATAAAGTCGACCTTATTTTCCTTAAATCGACTTAAGCAAGCTGCTTAAGTCGACTTAAGCAAAGTGTAGTGTAGACGCAGGGCAAAGCTTAAGTCGACAAAGCTTAAGCTTAAGCCAAGCTTAAGTCGACTTAATTTACCAGTGTAAACGCAGCCACAGAGAGCTGAGGAATCATTTATTGGCACAGGACTTACACATCAGTTGTAGTCCCAACTCCTCCCATTGGTGACTGAAGACATCAAACTGAAATCAGATCAAAGGTGATAATAAGGATGAGAACAGAAACCTCTCCGATTTCAGATCAAAAGAACAGTAGCTGTGTCTCTAAGCCTGCACAGGTCAGCTCAGAGTGGATGTTACTCACCCTCAGTTTCTGGTGGAAGCTGTATCTCACAGAGGTGTGAAGTGCTGGTGTGACCAGCTTTCATAGCAGAATCACTTTGCAATGCAGTGGCTGCTTAAATTTCCTGGAGCTTGGAGTCTTTGCTTTTTTCTCCTCGTATGCACCATGAACATTATAACCCTCTGAAAATGTTCAATCGGTTTGTGCAGGAGTGGAGGGTGTAACTGCCGGGAGATATGGCCTCCTTCAGAGATTGACGGCAAGGGAGGGCCAAGCCACCTGCAGCAGGGTGGAATCCAGAAGCCCACCCCTACTTGGCTGGAAGCAGAAGTGTGGGACTTGAGGGGGCAGTATAAAGGGCAGGGCTTCCATCTCATTTGGAGAATGGCTGAGGGAGAACGACGTCCCTTGTTGGGGACTGAGGCCAGTGCCTGACCACTACCAGGAGGAGAAGCTGCCAGAGTTGCCTCCTCTGCTGGGGCTCCAAAGGTCTGTGGGAACTGCCTGAGCCCAGGGTACCCTGTGAATTGTGCAGGCCGTGGGACCTGGAGCTGCTGCCTGAGTTCCCTAGCCCCTCTGAACAGGAGGAGATCCCTGGCCCTTGCCACCTGGAGGAGCTGTCGACTGCTGACAGCCCTGAGGAGCTTGACAGGCCTGCTGCAGAACAATGAGGCTGAGAGGTTGTGGAACCTCCTCCTCCAGCCCCAAGGAGACTGAGGATGAGTTAGAGAACAAGGTACTCCCCGGAAAGAGGGGAAGGAAGGATGCCAGGGAAGCCAGGCACCTGTCTGGCTGTATTGTGGTTGATAGTTGAGTCTGTTTTTTGGCGGAAGCCCCACTGACTCAGTGAATGGACACCCCCCATTACTAGTGTCCCAGGCTGGCCTGCATCCCCCTCCTCCCTTCCTATCCTGAGTTCGGGGGGGGGGGGGGAGGGTGATCCCCTACCAAGGGCTATAGACTGTAGGTTTTGTCTACCTTGTTCTGCCTGAGGGCTGGGCCCTGGACTGCATTCGCCCCATATGGGACTAGAGATTGTTTGCTTTATTGGCCCCTCCCTAGGCTGGAATGCTGCTTTGCAGCTGAGGGAGGGTGGTCTCTGGCCCTGTCCCCCAGCACTGAATGGATCCCCCCGAGTGCCAGGGCCGTGACTGCCCCGCTACAGTCTGGCTTGCACAGCAGGGGTGTCGTCCCAGCCAGTGCCTCCTCTCTAGCCCAGTCAAGGGCTGCCAGTGGCCAGGGAGGAGCTCAGAGCTAGCAGGTAGGGGAGCCCAGAGCCAGGTGCAAGCCACAGAGTTCCCCAGTGGTGGAGGGGGGCGGAGCTGGGCACAGGTCATGCAGCAGGGTCCTCCAGTGGCTGGGGCCAGTGGGTGTGTGAGGGGGGCTAGACTAGGTGGGCCTGGTGGCAGGTGAGTGCAGTGCGGGGTGTGTGGATGTGGGGGTCTTGTGTGGCAGGGGATGGTGGATTCAGGCTGTGTGCGTGGGGGTCAACTGTGGCTGGGGGGTGCTGCATTTGGGGGACAGGTGTGGCTGGGGGGTAGGGGGTTGATTGTGGCTAGGGGTGGGAGGAGCAAGCATGACAGGGTGTGGGAATGGGCCCAGGGCTGTACGCTGAGTGTTTTTTGTAGCTACCAATGCGTCTGCTGCATGAATGGGAGAGCTGGGGCACCGGCTGTTCCCCAGAAACTGGGGTACTGTTGTACAAGCTGGAGTGGGCCCTCTTGCCTTCAGGGACAATAAACATGATGTTTCTGTGATGGGATAATGGACAATGGGCAGAATGCTACAGATGGATACTCCAAAAAGCTCGGGGATTGGGCCACACATAGTATTAACCTGCACCGCAAAGTCAGAACTGGCCTTGGCCGAAGGAGGATGTTTGGTTTGCCAACAGGCTGGCAGGGTGGCATGGGATGCCCATCTGTGCACCCTTGGGCTATGATCTATGTAACTTTTCTGTTAACTTTTGAAATGTAAGTGTGTAGTTTGATGCAAACTGTACCATGCAAGATCCCTTATGAAAGCTTTGACTTGTGATGTCATGTTTCCTGCAGCATCATGTATGTGCATGTGTGTGACACACGTGGCCAGGTTTTTTACATGGCTCAGTGGGAAGGGGGACAATCAGAAGGTGAGTGTTTTATTTTCCTTTGAAAAAAGACGTAAAGTGCTTGAGGAGTCGAAGAAGAGAAAATGAAGCTGGGTGCGGTAGCCCAAACTGTGAGCACAAAGAAGCACTCAGGAGGCAGACGCACTGTTAGAACATCACATGGGTTTATGTCTCTCATCTTCAGTGGCAGGGAGTCCCCTGGGTTAACCCCAACCATATCAAATCTCTGTGGCTTCTCAGATTCCTATTTTGTTAGGCTAGAAGGCACCACTGTGGTCACCTATTCTGACTCTTGTACAGTGCAGGCCGGAGGACTTCCTCGAACTAATTTCTGGAGCTTTCAGAACAAACTCCCAAACTTGATTTAAAAATAGCCAGTGATGGTAAATCCAGCGCAAATCTCTGGCAGTGGTTCCAGTGGTTAATTCCTGTCATTATTGAGGAGGGGCACCTTATTTCCAGCCTGAATGTGTCTAACATCTACCTCCAGCTATTCCTCCCCCTGAAAGATTGGCAAACCCACAATGAAATATTTGCTCCCATGAAGGCACTGCTGGAGTGGGATCAAGTCTCCATGCAACCTTCACTTTGTTAAGTGTAATAGATAGAGCCCTGGAGTCTCTCACTCTAAGACTGTCTCTATACTGGGGTGGTGTGTAGAACTCTGCATCTCAGGCCAAAAGTCATTAAAACACTCCTCTTCCAGGGCCCAGTTTATTTCATCTTGACACACATGGGCTCTCTGAATCCCTGCAGGCAGCAGCAAAAGGCTCCAGCAGTAGGAGGCTATGCTGCTAAAGCAAGTCGTGCAATTGACATGCAAGATACTGCATGTGGGGGCAGAGAGCCATGTCAGGTACTTACAAGAAAGTTGTGGGGTGTCTTCACTCACCTACATTGGGTCTCTCCCTCCACATGGATAGTGACAGCCAGGCAAGCTGGCTGGACAGTGGCTGTCCTCTACGCTACATTGTAAGAATGGACTTGGTATAAGGCAGGTTTTCCATTCTTTTATCTTTCTCCTGGCTCTTTTCTGGCACCCACTCCCTGCTTTGGGACTGTGGGCACCAGAACAAGACAAAGGATCCCTGCAGTGGTTGCTCCAGGACCAAATCTAGAGGGAAAATCACCTTCCTGCTCCCACAATAGATTCTGGTTTTGATAGAGGAGTTCCTGGCTAAAAGTCTAGTTGAAAAAGCTGGGGTTATAGGAGTCAGACTCCTGGGTTCTCTCCCTGGCATTGGAAGGGGAATGGGGCCAGTGGTTAGAGCAGGCAGGCTGGAATTCAGGTCTCCTGGGAGTGGAGCTGGATCTAGTTGTTAGAGCAGAGGAACTAGTAGCTAGGACTCCTGGGTTCGTTCTCTAGCTCTGAAAAGCTGGTGTTATTCCTCAGGGTACAATCTAGACTGTTGAACAGCTGTGTCCTCTCAGTTCTCCATCCTGCAGTGCCTTTTACACTATTTTATTGTATAAGCTGCCACTTCTGGCCAGTTCCTATATTTCCCCCATCATGCAACATCAGTCCCACCTGAATATACGAATGCTCTGGCTAGCCACTCCTGAATTATAAACAGGGCAATACCAGCAAATTCTTTGTCCCAGCCTTGTTCTGCAGAAATGTGCATTTTGTCTGGCTCTGTGCTGTTCTGCACAATGCGAGCTCACAGAAAATCCATCATTTCATCAATGGGAAATGATTACACACCCTCATCATTCTCCCTAATAGAGCTTGGTCCTCACTTCAGTCCAGAAACTCAGGTTCAGATCAAGCGATAAGAGAAGCTGATTGACTACAGAAAGGTCACTTGTGTCTCCAAGTGATGATGCATAAAAGTCAGGGTTGGCTATAAAAGACAACAAAAGATAGCACACAAACAGAGCCCTGACTTAACAAGCTACAGGAAGTTAAAAACAAAGATGTTTTTGTCATCGAAAGCCAGCAGAAGTCTGAACTGGCTGGAAAACCTCCAGCTTGGGACCCCTCCTTGCCCAGTTCAGTGATGTCTTCTTTGTCTCGGGGTAGGGGCGAGGAGGAGTGGGAGTGGGGTTAAGTGTTGCAGCTGCTGTGAGGAGTGATGAGAGGCCAGTTGAAGGTTGCTGTCTCTCATTCTGACATCCCTCTCCCATATTTAAGGATTACCCCAGCTGGGATGTAGGACTGACAATCAGTCTTTTGTGGATGTGAGGTTTGAACCATCCCTGGGATGAAAGGTAAAGTTCTTGTTTACAACTTCCCTCTGCTGGACAATGTCCGTGGAAGGAGGGGGCAGCCCTTTAATATGTGACTTGGGCCAGTATGTCCTCCTGGTTTGTGGGTGTTGCTCAGAATTACAATGTATTTCCTTCAATATTTCCTTTCCTGAAATCTTATGACTTGATGTGATGTTGCTACACATATTTCAGCAGGATAATGATGTTCAGCAGACTATGAAATTTCAAATGACTCTTCATCAGGTGCACTTTATACAAGAGTCATCATTGCCTTGCAAACTAGGGAACATGGAGTACAGGGTGTCACAGGACCTAGTGGTTAGTGAAGGAGTGCCTTTGGGGAGGGGTCAGGATTTCTGGATTCTCATCTAGCTCTGGTTGGGGAAGTGGGGTCTAGTGGATTAGAGAAGGGGGGCTGGTAGTCAAGAAAAGAGAAGCGAGGCTTCCTGTTTCACTACATGTTCTTGGTAAGATGCTTGGTGAAAGAATTCATGGAAGTTCTGCCACTTCCTTTTCTGGCTGAAATCTATCAATAACACCACATGCGCAATACACAGTCCCTGTCTGCGGAGCTGGGGCCCTGAGATCTCCAAGAGAAACTGAACACTCCTTGGAGTACAGACTCCTGACTGCACATAGTAAGCTATAGTCAAGGTGAATTGTGAGGGACTGGGGTCAGGGCTTCTGGGATCTATGTGGGGCCTAGCAATTAGAGTAGAGGGGGCTGGGAGTTGGTACTCCTGGGTTCTGTTCTATTTATAAGAGGATGTCTTGGGCTGGGTGATGAAGGAGTTTCATGAGGATTCTTGCAGCTTTGCCTGCCTTCCTTACTCCAACCTACCTCTCGACCCTTCCCTCTTATGTCATGGATCTCACCGGCCCTGACAAGCTCTATCAACTCCCCAGCCAGCTCTGGCCACCCCCAGCCACCTCCTGGGAGTCAATTCACGGCTGACAGTTTTTGTCCTTTGACACATCCTGGTGTGGGAGGCTGGACCTGTGGATTCTAGGTCTACCACAGATTTTAAACATTCAGGACTGTGATATTTTTAGAAGAAAACCCCTCCTTTTTCTGCATTTCATGCTGAAAAGATTCTGCAGCTGCTGCTGGGATGTGTGGGTAGAAGATCTCTCCTTCTCGAGCTGTGCGTTTTCCAAGGTCCAGGTATCTGCAGATTCATGCCAGGAGCCTCATGCAGAAACACCAGGGCCTGGAGACCTCTGTTTTCCCAGGTGGCCCCGCCTTTTGGATGCCTCACTTTTGGAGCTTCCTGACTTGAGAGTCCTTTGAAGAACCCCACTTTTCAGAAAGTGCTGGGCTGTTTCTCTGTGAAAGCCTGGCCCTATAAAGGGTGTCAAGATGGGCACCCCTCCTCCAAACACAGGGTGTGTCTACACTTGTAAATGAACTCGACTTAAGCAGACAATTTACTCTGTGTCTACATTACAGTTTCCTTAAGTCGACTTAAGGAAATTTTAAGTCAACTTAATCGGACCTCCTTTTAAGTCGACTTACTGGTTAAGTCGACTTTATTAAGTCAACTTAAGCCAGTGTAGACATGGCTTAGCACTAAGGTGACTTAAAGGGTCCCCCGAGCTCCCCCATTGACCTCCCTGCCAGGGTGCCTGGCACAGCCAGAGCCTGGCGTGCCCACCCACAAGGCAGGACAGAGCCCTGCCTACCCCCCTCCTGTACCCTGCCCCTGTCCCTGTCCTGCTCAGCCCCCATGTACCCAGGTATAATGGGGAAGATGCTGAGCTCCCTGGCACTTTTGAAGGGGTGCCTGGAGAAGGGGGCACTCTCAGGTGCCTCCCTTCTCACCATGCACCACTCCCAGGTCCACCTAGCCCCTACAAGTCAACGTAGGCGTCCAGTGTGGATGCTCTAAGTTGATTTGGCAAGGTCAACTTTAAGTCGACCTAAATTTACAGTGTGGACATCCCAAATCGACTTAACAAGGTTGACTTAAAGTCGTCAACTTAGCAAACTCGACTTATTTGAACAAGTGTAGACAGCCAGGATGACTACGAGCCATCAATTTGTCGTGGCCATGAAGAAAGCTAATATGTTCCTAGGATTCTTCAGACGAAGTATTTCCAGTAGAGATAGGGAAGTATTAATACTGTTATACAAGGTGCTGGTAAGATCACATCTGGAATATTGTGTGAAGTTCTGGTCCCCCAGGTGTAAGAAAGATGACTTTAAACTGGAACAGGTGCAGAGAAGAGCTACTAGGGTGATTCGTGGAATGGAGAACCTGCCTAGAGGAGACTCAAAGAGCTTGGCTAGTTTAGCCTAACCAAAAGAAGTTTGAGGGGAGATGTGATTGCTCCCATAAATACATCAGAGGGATAAATACAGGAAGGCAGAGGAATTATTTAATTTCAGTGCCAATGTGGACAGAACAACAAATGTATATAAACTGGTCATCAGGAAGCTTAGACTTGAAATTAGAGGTAGGTTAGAAACCCATCAGAGAAGTGAAGTTCTGGAATAGTCTTCTGAGGGGAGGTGTTGGGGGGCATAAAACTTAGCTAGCTTCAAAACTGAGCTTGATAAATTTATGGAGGTGATAGTATTATGAAACAGCCTAGGTTAGCAATTGTTGATCTTTGACTACTGGTGGTAGATAGGCAAATGGTCTGAGATGGGACATTCAATGAGCTGGGTTCTGAGATATTACAGAGAATTCTTTCTTGGGTGTCTGGCTGGTGAGTCTTACCCACATGCTCAGGGTTTAACTGATGACTGTATTTGGGATCAGAAAGGAATTTTCCCCAGGGCAGAGTGACAAAGGCTCCAGGTTTTGTTTTTTGTTTTTGCCTTCCTCTGTAGCATGGGACACAGGTCACCTTTGCTGGTGGATTCTCTGTACCATAAAATCTTTAAATCATGATTTGAGGACTTTAATAACTTACCCATAGGTTAGAGGTTTATTACAGGGGAGGCTGCATGGATTTCTGTGGCCTGCATTGTGCAGGAGGCAGGGTTTTTATTTTTTTGGTGATGGTACTCAGGGGTACTGAGTTCTGGCACCTTTTTTTCCACAGTAATGCAGCCCTGGCTTCTGCCTCTGGTGGTGGTGGCCCCAGGTCCCTGGCCGAGTACCGGCACCTTTTTTTTAAAACAAAAAAAGCACTGGCAGGAGATCAGACTAGATGATCATATTGGCCCCTTTTGTCCTTTGAGTCTGTGAGTTTACACGATCATCCAGATCTTGTATGATATCCTGGTCTTTCTGTGTATTAACAATACTGCCCAACTTTTCATCAATCTGCACATTTTATTAGAAACGCCCACTGTTTGTGCCAATGCTAGTAATAAAAAGATTAAATAAAATTGGTTCCAAGACCTATCCCCTAAGGAACTCCACTAGTAATCCATCTCTAGCCTGACAGTTCACCTTTCACTATGACCCATTATAGGATTCTATGCCCAGCTCTGGGAGGAAAGTGGGATCTAGGGCTATGTCTACACTTGTTAATTTAAGTCGACTTAGTGTGTCTACACTTGAAATTAAAGTCGACAAAGGGGAACTTACAAAGTCGACCTAGAGCGTCCACACTGGATGCTCTAGGTCGACTTTGTGGGGCTAGGGGGACCTTGGGCAGGTCCACGGTGGTGGGGGGGCACCCCTTGTGTGCAATGTGGTAAAGGGGGACAGGGACCCTGGCAGGGCATGTGGGCAGGGTGTAACACTGTCTGGATTTAGGGAAGCATTTATGATATTATTTTCTATGGATATCTCATAAATGCTATAATCCATAGGAACTATGTCATGTTTGATATCAATAGAAAGGTAGTAATTTGCTGGGAATGATTATATAGTTTATGTCTAGGAATTGTATTTATATTAGAAGTTATTTAGTTAGGAATTTGGTGTTATATCTGTACTTTAACTTGTGTCATTCTGGAGGAATGCCTTAGACAGGAGGGTGTGAACAACCATTGTCTCCTTAATGGCTCATCAGGTTTCTCCATTTGGCCCATTGTAGGTGGGAGCTTCCTTAACATTACAACTATTGTCTCCTTAATGTTAAGGAAGCTCCCACCTACAATGGGCCAATGGGGGCTAATCATAGAATCATAGAATAATAGGGTTGGAAGGGACCTCACGAGGTCATCTAGTCCAACCCCCTGCTAAAAAGCAGGACCACTCCCCCTAAATTATCCCAGCCAGGGTTTTGTCTAACCGAGCCTTAAAAATCTCCAAAGATGAAGATTCTACCACCTCCCTAGATAGCCCATTCCAATGCTCCACCACCCTCCTAGTGAGAAAGTTTTTCCTAATATCCAACCTTGACCTCCCCAGCAGTAATTTGAAACCATTGCTCCTTGTTCTATCCTCTGTTACCCTCGAGAACAGCCTAGCTCCCTCCTCTTTGGAGCAACCCTTCAAGTAGTTGAAGGTTGCTATCAAATCTCCCCTCAGTCTTCTCTTCTGTAGACTAAATAAGCCTAGTTCCTTCAGTCTCTCCTCATAAGTCATGTGCCCCAGCCCCCTAATCATTTTTGTTGCTCTCCGCTGGACTCTTTCTAATTTGTCCACATCCTTTCTGTAGTGGGGAGCCCAAAACTGGACACAGTACTCCAGATGCGGCCTGACCAGTGTCGAATAGAGGGGAATTATTCCTCGATCTGCTGGCAATACTCCTACTGATGCAGCCTAATATGCCATTGGCCTTTTTGGCAACAAGGGCACACTGTTGGCTCATATTCATCTTCCCGTCCACCATAACTCCCAAGTCCTTTTCTACAGCACTGCTACTTAGCTGATCGGTCCCCAGCCTGTAGCAGTGCATGGGATTTTTCCGTCCTAAGTGCAGGACTTTGCACTTGTCTTTGTTGAACCTCATGAGGTTTCTTTCAGCCCAGTGTTCCAATTTGTCCAAGTCTCTCTGGATCCTGTCCCTGCCCTCCAGAGTATCTACCATTCCCCCCAACTTGGTGTCATCCGCAAACTTACTAAGCACGCAGTCTATTCCATCATCAAGATCATTAATGAAGATGTTGAATAGAACCGGCCCCAGGACCGACCCCTGGGGCATTCCACTCGTTACCGGTTGCCAACCAGACATCGAGCCATTGATTCCTACCCGCTGAGCCCGTTGATCTAACCAGTTTTCGATCCACCTTACGGTCCAGTCGTCCAACCCATACTTCCTTAACTTGCCGACGAGAATGCTGTGGGAAACTGTATCAAAAGCCTTGCTAAAGTCAAGGTATATCACGTCAATGGCTCTTCCCGCATCCACAAATCTAGTCATCTCATCATAGAAGGAAATCAGGTTGGTCAGGCACGATTTGCCCTTGGTGAATCCATGTTGACTGTTCCTGATCACTCTATTTTCCTCCAAGTGTTTCAGGATGGATTCCTTGAGGACCTGCGCCATGATTTTCCCAGGGATTGAGGTGAGGCTGACCGGTCTGTAGTTCCCCGGATCCTCCTTTTTCCCTTTCTTAAAGATAGGTACTATATTTGCCTTTTTCCAATCCTCCGGGACCACCCCCGTTCGCCACGAGTTCTCAAAGATAATGGCCAGCGGCTCTGCAATCACTTCCCCCAACTCCCTCAGCACCCTCATATGCAGTTCATTCGGCCCCATGGACTTGTGCACATCCAATTTCATTAAGTGTGCCCTACCCTGACTTTCCATCACCGAGGGCCACTCTTCTCTCCAGTCCTCGTTACCCCGTGTAGTAGCCTGGGAGCTGGCCCGCCCTGTGAAGACTGAAGTAAAAAAAGCATTGAGTACTTCAGCCTTTTCCGCATCATCCTCCACGAGGATGCCTGCCCCATTCAGTAAGGGACCTACACCACCTCTGATCCTTTTCTTGTTGCTGATATACTTATAGAACCCCTTTCTGTTATCCTTCACATCTCTTGCTAGCTGCAACTCCAATTGTCCTTTGGCCTTTCTGATTTGATCCCTGCAGTCCCGAGCAATATCTTTATACGCCTCCCTTGTCATCTGTCCAAGCTTCCACTTCTTGTAAGCTTCCCTTTTATGTTTCAGCTCCCCGCAGAGTTCCCTGCTAAGCCACGCTGGTCGCCGTCCACATTTGCTGTTCTTTCTGCACATCGGAATGTTATCTTCCTGTGCCTTTAATAGGGTTTCTTTAAAATACAGCCAGCTGTCTTGGACACCTTTCCCCTTCAGATCAGCCTCCCATGGGACCCTACCCATCAGCTCCCTAAGGGAGCCAAAATCTGCTTTTCTGAAGTCCAGGGTGTGTGTTCTGCTTCTTTCCTTCCTTCCATTGATGAGGATCCTGAACTCTACCATCTCATGGTCGCTGCTGCCCAGGTTGCCATTTACTTCTACTTCCCCGATCAATTCTTCTCTGTTTGTGAGCAATAGGTCTAGAGGTGCAAGGCCCCTAGTTGGTTCCTCCACCATTTGTACTAAGAAGTTGTCCTCAATATTCTCCAAAAACTTCCTGGATTGCCTGTGCACTGCTGTATTATCTTCCCAGCAGACATCAGGATAATTGAAGTCCCCCATAAGAACCAGGGCCTGCGACGATCTGGAAAGTTCTGTTAGTTGTCCATAGAACGCCTCATCCACCTCCTCTTTCTGGTCTGGCAGTCTGTAGCAGACACCCACCACAACATCCCCCTTGTTGCATTCTCCCCTAAACTTAACCCACAAACTTTCAACCATCTTGTTTCCACTTTCAAAGTGGTTGGAAGGGGATAATGGTTGGAGGGGGATGAGATTTGGCAGTCAGGACTCTCGGGTTGAATCCTGAGCCCTGGGAGGGGAGTGCAGCCTAGTAGTTGAAGCAGGTGGCTGGAAAATAGAACTCCTGGGGTCCATCCCTGGCTGTGGGAGGGAGATTCTAGTAGGGTAGAATCAGGGACTAAAAGCCAGGAAGAGAGAAGTGAGGGCTCTTATGTTATCTACATCTTGTGCATGTGTCTCTAGGTGAAACACTTCCTCCTCCAAGTGCTCGTTATATAGCCCTCAGACTCATACTTGGGATCCAGAATCCACTGAGGGGAAGCCAGCTTTCTAGGAAAAACCGCCCCCCAAATACATGGTAAGTGAGAACAGGCACCTCGTCCCCCTGAGCCAGTCAATCCCCAGAGGAAAGACATAAAGCATTCTATGCATAGCTGTGAATTTGAGCCCAGAGATTATTTTCCTCTTCCCCACCGCTTCCTCTTGTCCCATTTTCATTAGCTGTATTTCCCCTGAGCAATTTTTTCAGAGCTCTATCTTGTAGCCATGAATTCCACCGGCCCTGGCCAGGTTGCTAAGATTATTGCGACTGGATGTTCTGGAGGACCGGAGGGTGTCCAGAGAGATCCTCTCTGGTGGAGTCTTCCTAAATCCCTCTGCTATTTCTCCCTTTCTACTCTTCTACTCTCCCTCTTCCCTCCAACCCCTCTTCTGTCTCTCCCCAGGGAACCATGGACCAAGACATAGTGACCTTCCCACCAACCACAGAGACAAATTCCAGCCAGACCTCAACAACCATGAAGACTCCTCACCTGGCCTCTGCCGTGTTGTTGTTTGCCACCTTCCTGGTGGGTGCGATGGGGAATGGCCTGTACCTGTGGGTGCTGGGGCTGAAGATGAGGACGACAGTGACCACACTCTGGTTTCTCCACCTGGTCTCCTGTTCTCTGCTTTTCACGTTGCTGATCCCCTTCTTTGCTGTCTACCTCCTCCTGGGTTTGCACTGGATTTTTGGCACGGCCATGTGCAAACTCCTTAATGCTTGCCTCTCTGTGTGCATGTTCTTCTCTGTCTTCCTTATTACCCTCATCAGCCTGGACCGCTACTTCCTCACTCACCATCCCATATGGTCCCGGCATCACCGCACCCTGCCTCGGGTTGGTTATCTCATCATGGGTGTGTGGCTTATCTCCTTTGCCCTTAGCACTCCTTACCTGGTTTTCCGGGAGCTCCACGTGGAGGATGGGGGCAGAGTCATCTGCATTGACAATTACAGTGTCTCTGGAGACTGGAAGGGAGCCGAGATGCGGGGTCTGGGAAGAAGTATCCACATGTCCATCTTCATGATTCGGTTCCTGCTGGGCTTCCTGCTTCCCTTCTGCATAATTGTGGGATGTTATAGCCGGGTGGGGCTGAAGATGAAGGAGAAGAATCTGGTGTTGGCTGGGAAGCCCTTCAAAGTCATGATGGCCACAATGGTGTCCTTCTTCCTCAGCTGGCTACCCTACCACCTTTACCATAGCTTGAAGCTCTACAATAAGGAGGTACCAGAATCAGTTTCAGGGGTCCTCTTGCTTATTTACATTTTCATGTGCTGTTTTAATGCCTGCTTCACCCCCATACTCTACCTTTTTGTGGGGGAGAAGTTCTGGAAGGTCTTCAGGATGTCTCTTCTTACTCTGGTCAAGGCAGCTTTTGCTGATGATCTCAGTAGCAATGCCTTCGAGTCTAATGGGTGACATGGATCAAAAGGTGAGAACAGAAAAGAGGAGATGAACTGAAGATGCCCAGGCTTATGGAGAGTTGAAAACTTGACCTCCCATTTGTTCCTAGATCCCTGGTGTTTCTAAAATCAAATGAGTTCCAGGTATCTCAATGTTTGTAAACCCCACAGGGTCCTTGGATTATAGATTTCCTGCTGTCTCCAGAATCCCATGTATTTCAAGTCTCTCAATTTTTTTCAAAGTCAAGGGGTCATTAATGGAACCAGATTGCTAGCCAGCTCCAGAATCTTTTTTGTTTTAAGTTTCTCAATGTGTCCTAACATAATTGAGTCTCTTGAATTGTGTATCTTTAAATGGCTTTGGAATCTCATTTATTCTAAGCTTTTCAGTGTATTTAAATTCAGTGACCATAGGTTCCATATTTCTGACTGGTTCTAGACCATCACTGGATTCTGGAGTATTTTCAAACCACCTGAAATTCAGCAGATTCCAGATTCTTTGCTAAAAGTCTCACAGGGGGTCCAGATTTAAAAATACTTTAAATCCATTGGGTGCAGTATATTATAGAAGAATCTGTATTATAACAGCCATATTTAGCTCTTCTCTAGAGCTTTCCAACAGTGGAGTTAACAGAACTTCATCTAGAAGGTCAATAGCAGTCTCCTGATTTTTACAAATGGGGAACCTGAAGCACAGAGAGGGGGACTTGACTTGCCACTTGTGTTGGCCAAGGTCACCCAGAAAGCCGGTGGCAGAACTGGGAAAAAACTCAGGCCTCCTGCATTCCAGCCCATTACTCTATCCATTGCATCTCCTTAGATTGTGAACTGTCTCTCTTTTTGTCCAGTGCCCAGCACAGCAGGGTCCTGGACAAGGACTAATTCTGGGACATTTGACAGGAGGTAAGACTAGGGCCCACCATGCTTCTGGCCTTGGAATGTCTTAATCTAACCATCAGGCAGATGTTATTGGGGTGCTTCACCATTTGACACCTAGGACTGATTTGGACATCTGAGGAAGCCAGGCTGGGGTAGGTCACCAGCCCAGGGTGGAGGGTAACAGATAGGTTGGACATAGTTCCTCTGTTTTAAAAATCTTCTTCCACTCCTACTATTCAGACATAACAAGACCCACAGATGTTATCACTTGGTGATTCAAATTCAATCAGATTAGGATGCCTGGCTGATTTTTAACCTCTAAGGCTATGTCTACACTAGAAAAGCTAAGTCGACTCTCTTAAGTCGACTTAGCAAGGTCAACTTAAGTCGACTTAAAATCGACCTTGTTAAGTCGACTTAGAGAGTCTACACTATGTTTTCCTTGTGCTGGGGAGCTGGGCAAGAGGGGAGCCGCAGCTCCCTTGCGAGGGGGGGGGAAGGGCGAGGAGCCGTGGCTCCCTTGTCCCCAGCCCTAGCTTGATTTAGGGAATTAAGTTGACATAGGACATCCACACAGGATTTAGACCAACTTAACAAATCAACATAGGCGTTAAGTCGACCTAAAGAATGGTAGACAACAGAGTCCTGTGGCACTTTTAAAGAGTCTTTAAAAGTGCCACAGGACTCTGTTATCTTTCTACAATAGACTAACACGACTACCCCTTTGGAATTTAAAGAATGGTAGTTATTAAGTTGACTTAAGGAAGCGATAAAGTTGACTTAATGAAAGACAGGTGTGGATGCGGCTTTGTTTACGTCGACTTAAGCATCCTTAAGTTGACCTAATTTGCCAGTGTAGACATATCCTAAGATCCCAGATCTGTCAGTTGTTTGAATATGATCTGGTCTGGTGTGATCTAGGACATCCTAGCTCCCTCAAGGAGCTAAGTCGACTAGTTAGGGCTGGCTCTCCCTGAGACAGCAAGCCTCGGAGCGGTCCAGGGGAGAAGGGATTGTGGAGCTCCCTTCTGCCCTGGACTGCTTGGCTCCCTTCTGGTCGGGACTGCTCAGGTCCCAGGCAGAAGGGAGCCCTTCTAGTCAAGACCGAGTGGTCCCGGGGAGAAGGAAGCCGGTGGCTTCCCGGCAAAAAGGGAGCTGCCACTTCCTTCTTCCTGGGACCCCCAGGGGTCTGGCTAGAAGGGAGCACGGGCTTCTTTCTGCCAGGACCCCAGAGGTCCCGGCCAGAACGGAGCCCTGTGGCTCCCTTCTGGCTGGGAACGCGCTCTAGCTGCTGGGCAGCCCCCGGAGGCTTCCCGGCAGCTGGAGCACCGGCAATGGCCGGTACGGTTGCTCTCCAGCTGCCGGGCAGCCTCCGAGGGCTGCCTGGCACCTGGATCGCAGGTGAGAGTGCGGGGCTCCCTTCGGCCAGGACCACTTGGGTCCCAGCTAGAAGGGAGCCCTTGGGGCCTTCCCAAACAGCTGGAGTGCCGACTATTGCCTCCCCCTGAGCAGTCCCAGGGAGAAGGGAGCTGGGACAAGCCACTAGCGGCTTCCTGGGGAGAAGGGAGCAGGGGCTCCCTTTTCCCCCTGCCCTAAGTCGACTAATTAGACTTTGGGTGTCCACACTGTTTAAGTCGACTTAAGAAGTTGACTTAAGCATTAAAGTCAACTTTAAACTATGTTTAATAAAGTTGACTTTAAATTTCCTTACATTGACTTAAGCAGCAGCTTAAGTCGTCTTAAGGAAACGCCAGTGTGGACGCAGAATAAATTAAGTCGACTTAACCCTGCTTAAATTGACTTAATTTACTAGTGTAGATGCACCCCTGGAGCCAGGAAATACCCACTAATCCTGCCTCCCAGCACCTCCTGCTCTAACCACTAGATTCCTCTGCTTCTTGGCTGGTGACAGCCTTTATTGTGAGCTGACAGGGCTGGGTTTATCTCCTAGTCATGGTACAGCCCCCTTCACAAATGGAGTTATGCAAAATCCAAGCCCCTCCTTGTCATGGTGTCACATCTCAATACAAGAGCTCTTGGCCAAGTGTTAAGTGTAGTAGAGCAGGAGGCCAGGCAACCAGGACCCCTGGGGTGCATCTACATTTACAAATTAAGTCAATTTAAGGAGGCTTAAGTCAATTTAATTTACTAATTCGACTTAAGCTGCTCCTTAGATCGAATTAAGGAAAAGTTAGTTCCACTTAATAACACCTCATTTTATTCGAACTATCGCTTAAGTCGACTTTATTAAGTCGACTTAAGCCAGTGAAGATGGGGATTAGTGCCTTGGCGGAGTTTATTAAGTCGACTTAAAATGTTAAGACAACAGAGTCTTGTGGCACTTTTAAAGACTAACAGATTTATTAATCGCATGAGCCTTCGTGGGAGAAAATCCCACTTCGTCA
>ML688538.1:0-25542 GCA_007922175.1 Pelusios castaneus
ATTACTGATAAAGTTTGCAGATGACAGACAATTTGGGGGAGTGGTAAATAATGAAGAGGACAGGTGACTGAATCAGCACAATCTAGATTGTCACCTCGAAAAGTGGGGGAAGTCAGGGTTGAGGGGTAGAGATTGGGGGATCACAGTGGCACACAGGACCAGATTCTGGGAGCAGCCTGTCACACATGTACCTAAAGAAAAGACATTGGTAGAAAAGGTGGCAGACAGCCTTCTCCATCCCCAAATGCATTTTAAAAATGGTCACATAATTGAAGTGTGGATAATACCAGGGGTTTAATCTGTCCCCCGTTTTTTCAGCCTGCTTCTTTCAACTTTATAAAATCCGACCAGTAAGGGCTCTTCTCTAAGTCTTCTGAGGGGAAAGCAAATTCTTGGCATTTAAGCTGCGTTTCAGATGGTGCTGTGAGCTCTTTCCTGTAAATCTTGTCCTTCTCAGTCATCTGAGGGAGGTAATAAACCTCTGACTAAAAGAAGGTTGAAGGGAAAGACAGGAATGGATCTGTCCAAAACTGTTTTGTTTTGTTCAGCCCTCCCCTTTAAGCTCTGGTACTTGCAAGTATGAAGACATAAGTTATTGGACTCAATGTAGAATTGGTCTGACCCAGTCCGGCATTTCTTATGCACATTCTCCCCTTTGACACTCTTTTAAGGTCAATTTTAAAGTCCTTTCCTTTGATGAGGAAGGAAGGATTTTTTTCCTTTCTTTAAAGGAGATATTTCAGTCCATCCTTATTCTAGCATCAATATTTGACATCCCAAGGTGTTACCAAAGCCCTTGGGGAGCATTTCTTTAAAGCTGTTAAGGCAAAAATCTGGAGCGAGAAGACAGGTCTGAGAAATCACATACTTTGCACTAAATCGTACAGAGTTAGGGTGCACAGGTCACATTTCAAGGGTGTAAGTGGGTTGAAGTATGTCACAAAGGGACCTCAGGAAGTCATCTGGTCCAATCTCCTGCTCAAAGTGAGACCAACCCCCAGTAGGCCTTAAGAACCTTGGAGGATTCCCTTGGAAGCAATTTCAGTGCTTCACCACCCAAGTAGTGAAAAAGCTTTTACTGAATATCCAACGTAGACCTCCCCCATTGCCACCTGAGAATTTTGCTCCTCGTTCTGTCAGCTGCCACCCCTGAGAAAAGGCTGGCTCCACCCTCCCTGAGACTTGCACTTCAGGTAGCTGAAGGTCACTATCCAATCCCATCTCACTCATCTCTGATGCAGACTAAATAAGACCAGGTCCCTCATTCTCTCCTCATAAGTCACAAGCCCCATAAGCAACTTTATGGCCTTGGGTTGAACCCCATTCGCCACAAGTTCATAAAACCAATGGCCAATGTCTCTGCAATCACATCGGACATGTCCCTCAGCATTCTTGGAGGCGTTGTATCCGACCCCTCGGAGGTGTGCATCTGCAGCTTTTTTAAATGATCTGGTACCCATTCTTTCAGCATTGAGGTTTGCTTACCTCCTCTCCATTGCATGCTGCCCAGTACAGCTGTCTGGAAGCTGAATCTACAACACTGTGGGAGATTGTAATTGGAAGCGGGCCATGCAGCAGATCTTCCCCTTTAGCTCTGAGGGCAGGCATTAATCTCAGTATGTCCCCTTGCTGGAGACAGACAGCTTCTCTCTGCTGCAGGGAACTCAAAGAGTCTCTCTCTCTCTCTTTCTCAGTACCATCTGGGAGTTCAGCCCTTCTCTCGGGGATCTCAGCACTGTGTTCCCTTTTCCTGCAGCTCATTGAAGCTACATGAAGAAATAATTCCCAATCAGCATGTCAGTGGGGATGTCGTCCATGACCACCACTTTTCAATCCCCTTGTAAACCATCCTTTTCTCTGGGCACCTTGGCTAAATGTACCAGAACCCTAGATTCTCCTTGAGCAGAAACCCTGCCATTAGGCCAAGCAATACGTCTGATTTTGGAATCACACTCGAGATAACCAGTGATATGTGTGCCCCTGTATCTTTCCTTCCTCTGCATTCCGTGTCATTGATTTACTAGCCATTATAGGCTTCATGTCGAGCTCTGCACAACCAATCTAGCAGATCAGCTGCAGGCATTTCAGTGGTGTCTGACCTGAAGAGAGCTGAATGCTCATGAACTGGCTGAGGCTTGTTTCTGAGGGCATTGAGATCTCAGGTGCTGAGTGCAGTTCCACTGACAACACTTTCTTGGGCTCTCTTCTTTCATGGGATGTTGGAGTGGGACTTTCTAAGAGAGGAATGATTGTGGGGACAAGAGACCCTCCCCTCCCATCCCTCCTCCTTTTCTCCTGACAGAAAAGAGGGTTCTCTTTCCCCTCTCTCTCTGGCTTATAATCTCTAGGTGACTGGGCTTCTTCAGAGGCATCTGCCAGAGCAGCCATGTCTGTCCCAGATTTGACAGATTTCTCCCACAGACTTGGCTTTCCATCTTCCTCACAGACACTTAGGAAATATTCCTCACCAATGGGCTCAAGTGATTGTTCAGCATTTTCAACAGCCTTTTCCTTAACCCATTTCCTTAGGAGATCATTGGTCCTGTAACCATATTCACTATTGTTCACATCAATATACCGAAGATTTCTAAAGTTTGGCCTATCCATCACACGTGTTATTTGGTCCCTTTTAACATGAGATGGTACCTCAGTGGGCATTTCCTGAATGTTCTCTGTTCAATGGGCTGAATAGGAGATACTAACGCGTGTTTATAAATGACTGGGGTTTTTAAAGTGGAAGAATAAGTTACAGAGAAAAACTCTGCAGGCCATTTCTATAGGACTTCATCTTTTCTTCCTATTTCTCCATCTTGTAAAAATTCTTGCCTCATCTTAGAAAAAAAGGCCTTCAGAGACTTTCCTCAGAGAAAGGATATGCTGGATTTCAAAGAGGATTTTATTCTCACTCCTTCCTAATAACACTAGACCCTGAAGAGGACTGAATTTACTTTCCAATTCAAGTCAGTGAAAGAGTTAAAGTGACTAGATAATTTCTAGAAAAGCTAGGGTCCCCATAAGCCATTCAAAATCCACTGCCGTTACCTCTGTTCAGTATGAGAAAGAAATTCTGCTGAGAGAAATCTCTACCAAAAGTTCTTGCAAGAGTTTGTTTAACAGCGGAGAAGGAAACCTTTCTACGTACACATATTTAATTCCATGCAAGAGAGAAAAAGGGAGTGCACAAACCCTCATTTGAAATCTAAACCACACTTATCTGATACACACGTTAAGAACAACGCAGGGTCCACAGCAGTCACAGGGTTACACTTTTATTTATAAACACATGAATCAACAAGTCCTCTTTCGAGTCATATGGAGATAGGATCGATGGAAAATGTTGAAATATGCATTGGTTCTAGGAGGGCGTCCATCCAGGGAGGCAACCTCACCGCCCCCCTTGCCTCCCCAACAAATAAGGCCTCTCCTAAAGGCATACGGCTACAAAGCTTCTCACTGCTGAGCAAAACGTTAGTTGTAGAAAAAATGCTACACGGAAGTTCTTTTCCTTGCCAGGCAAAATAGGAGCTTGAGATTGGCTAGCAAGGATAATGCACAGGTCTGGGCCAATGTGAAGTGCATTGTACACTAGGCTCCTAATGGCAGTGGGTTTCGGCCCCCAGGACCTCCGCGAGAGCAGATTTGCCCAATGGGGGAAAGTTGTGTTAGCGGGTGACTCATCCGTAAGGGAATGGGTCAAATGACCTCTCTGAGGCTATGTACACATGATCCCATGATCGCGCAGTAAGGCAGGGAGCTGTACACACGATAATCTTGCTTGTTGCGCGGCAACAGCCCCTTTCCGCGCAACAGGTAAACCATCCAAAACGAGGGTAGTTAGGCTTACCACAGTTGTTCCATGGCAAAACTCGTGTGTACATTCCTTGCGGTTTTGACAGCCTCCGGAAGTATCCCAGAGTGCCTGTCAAGGGCACTCTAGGACAGGAGAACTGTGAAATTTGTCAATTTCACTGCTCTAGAAGAGCTCAGCTGCTGCCGGGGGGCTCCAGCTGCTGGAGCTCAGCTGCTGCCGGGGGCCTCCAGCTGCTGGGATCAGCTGAGCCCTGCTGGGGAGCCCTGCCAGGCAGTGGGGGTCACCCAGCAGCTGAGCCCCAGCCGCTGAAGCACTGCTCCTGCTGAGGCTCAGCTGATCCCCGGCGGACCAAGCCCCACTCCAGCCGCTGAAGCCCTGGAGGCTCAACCCCACTCCTGCTGGGGCTCAGCTGAGCCTCGGTGGAGCAGGTCTTGATCCACCAGGGGTCAAGCCCCACTGCTGCCAGGAAACACAAGAATGGGAAAGAATGGGAGCTATTAAGAATTCAGACGGGGTGTGGACTCTTAATGGAAAGCCCTGTTTACCTCGAAAGTTACTGTTAAATATCCTACAGTGGTATCATGAAAAGGGACACCCCAGCAGTCAAGCGTTGGCCGAGCGGGTTACACGAGACTGGGTAGCCCCCGGAGTGTTCCCTGCAGCGAAAAGAATAGTGCTATCTTGTTCAACTTGTGTCTTGTATAATCCAAGGGGACCTCCAACCCACCTGTTGGGAGCCAGGCCCTGGAGCTACTTTCCTTTCCAGCGAATCCAGGTGGACTTTGCCAACATGCCTTCTTGTCGAGGTAACAAGTATATGTTGGTCTTTGTTGATCAGCTGACCGGATGGCCTGAAGCCTTTGCTGTAAGACAAGCCACCGCCCAGGTGGTAGTCAAAGCCCTGCTGAAGGAGATCGTGCCTAGGTTTGGAATGCCGGAGGTTATAGACTCGGACAGGGGTAGTCACTTTGTCAACTCCTTATTACACCATTTATACCAAGCCTTGGGTATACAAGAACAGCTACACACACCATTCCACCCTCCGTCTTCTGGACAGTTGGAAAGGATGAATAGAATCCTCAAGACTAAAATTGCTAAACTCTGCTCTGAAACAGGTTTAAAATGGGTAGATGCGCTACCTTTAGTGCTGTGGGACGTTAGGAACTCCCCCAGGCAGCCGATAGGTCTCACCCCAGCAGAGGCATTATTTGGGAGAAGTTTAGCTATGCCTGGAACATTTCTTCCAGCCCAGACCAGCCTCTTGAATGGTGATGAAGCTCTTGCTCAATTTGTTTTAAAGCTCCAAGCCCACTTTAGGGAGATGTTACCTTATGTTAGGGAAAGGCAATCGGTTGATCCGGGAACAAAAGTGCATGATTTTAAGGAAGGGGATTGGATATACATAAAAAACTGGAAAACTGGGGATAAATTGGAACCCAAATGGGAGGGACCATATCAGGTCTTATTAACCACTACCTTTGCTTTAAAAATAGCAGAGAAGGATTCGTGGATACACCATACCCATGTGAAGCGGGCTCCACCCAACTTTACCTCTCAGGACACAGACACTCGCCAGCATCCAGACACCAGCTTGAAGTTGTGCGCCACAGCCTAGGGGCCTTGGATGCACAGAGTTGCATAATTTGAGCACATGACTGTTCGAGGGTGGACATCATTGGAAATCTTTGTTGTTTGTATGCCCATGGGTGTATCTGTGTTAATTGCTTTTATATTATTCTGTTATTGGAGGTATTCAGAGGAGACAGGATGGGATATTATTAAGACAGGGTGGCCTCTGTACATATCTAAACCTCTCCAAAGAGGATTGTTGCTTGGTGATACCCAATATTTCAGCCCCATTTAATGAACAAGTGAAAAAGATAAAAACCATTGCACAGGAAACAAATCGGATCAGAAAAGAAATGTATGCTTCCTGGGTCGAAACTCTCTTCTCCTCCTTGGGACTAAATCTCTCGGGATGGTGGGACAGCCTAATCCACAGTTTCCTGCAAATCGCTATCTGTATTATCTTGGTATTGATAATTATCGGGGTCATTGTAAGTTGCATAAAAAAGAAAATGGCCACGATGTTTGTCTTGCAGTGGCGAAGTGGTGACAGCCTGGACATAACTCCAGAACCAATTGAAAACCACTTTTAGTAATTATGTAACTTACTAAAATAAGTTACAAAAAGAAAATGGGGGATTGTTATGAAATTATGATACTTAGCCATTTTGAGATATTTAGACATTCTATGTTAGCATGAGTAGATAATAGTTTAGCTTAGCATAAGTGAGCAACAGTATTGAAGCCTTACGCCGTGGGAAGGTAAACTTATAACCTGTACTCCTCTGTGCTCCGAGAAGCTTTAAGAGATGCAAACATCCCGCTTTGAAAGAAAACAAAGACCCCTGGAAACCATAAATCTATTAGTGATAAGGTAAAGAAAACATATATAATGAGGACAGGACCATAAAGAATGAAAAAGCCATTCTGCTTCAGGGAAAAGTAAAGATAAACACAAATGATGAGGACCAGAACAAGAAGGGTAAAGGCCAGGACAGGCGCAGCTGAAAACCTACGAATTCGCCCTATCGTTAATAGGACAACGTCATAATCAAGGGGCGTACCTGGGCAGTCTTTGAGGGGGTTAATCAACAATAAAATGTGCAAACACAAGCCTGTGGGTGTGCTCCTACCCTGCGTGGTACTGGAGTCACCCATCTGCAGATGATAAATAAACTCTAATCAATTTCCTTATTCAGGAGACGGGTCCTTCTTTAAGCCGCGAGGTAATCGAGCCATGGAGCGACTCCCTCTTGGGTGAGGGGCTCCCTAGTCGCGTCCGTAACACTGTTGGGTGGGAGATTTAAAAAGCTCCACCCAGGCTTTAAAAAAGGCAGGCTGTACCTGCACACCACAGCTAAGTGCCACAGCCCACTGCTCAGCGCAGGGCACGGGCCCCATAGGCACATGCCCAGCAATGCCGGGGGCATTCAGGTGGGTCAGAGAGGCTGGGTTCCATGCCCTGAGCTGACAAGTAATACTGGACTCTTCAGTCATTGCAGCATGAATCGCTAGCAGCAGGTGGCTTTTGGTCCCAGGATTTCCCCTCAATACAAAGGGGTGCAGGGCTATAGGTGCACATTACCAAACTATACCAAAAAACCCAAACTTCAGTCTCCCATTCCAGCGCTAGGCACTCTCACAGCAGGCCACAGACCTAGGCCTGGCAGACAGAGCAGAGCTTGCCCTGGCTCTCCCATCACCTCTACCCTCTCCTGACTTCCATGAGCAGCACTCAGAGCCCCAGGAATTTGGGTAATCTACTAGTGGAGTTGCAGATGCATATTTGCATCTCATAATACAAAGCTGATACATATAAATGTGTTTAACTATCTTAACAAATCATGACTGTAAAATAGATATCTTGCAAATCATATTCAATACAATATTTACTACAATTCAGGAAGATTGTTATAGGTAATATTACGAAAAACATTTCATTATCAAATTCTACATGCAAGCAACAATACATGAAAAAACACTAAGGGGCGGACTGAAATAACAATTGCAAAAGGCAATCCTCATTGGTAGAGCCCTGCACAGATACAAATATTTGGATCTGTATCCGATCTGCATCTGCAAGAAATGATCTGCGGATATCTGCGGTTATCTGCGTATTTTGTACAGATAAAAATATGTGGATCTGTATCTGATCTGCATCTGCAAGAAATGGTCTGCGGATATCCACATTGTATCCGCAGATGCGGATATAATGCGGATATCCGCAGATTTGCAGGGCTCTACTCATTGGTGGAACAATGGTAAAAGACTTGACAGCAGGACAAGCAATCAGCCAACCTGGAACAATCCAAAGGAAGAAACTTGTGCTATAAAAGTTTAAAGAGTTTGAATTAAAAATCACAGAAAGAACCATCCCAAGTACAATATTAGGAACACAGATATCCCTGCTAAAAATAATACCACGTATTTCCTTATAAATATTTAGGATATTTGCTATTAAAATAACTACTATATAGCACAATGAGATGCACCCACACAGTGATAACAAAACGAAATGATGATGAGGTAAGAGTAATAAGATTAATTAAAATTTCATCCCAAAAGAAGCAAAGCCCTTCTTAACATGGAGGAGAAGAAAGATGTATGATTCAAGGAATCACGGCAGATAAGACAAATTTGTGTGTATGCTCTTATGAGGCTTTATGTCGACATATAAATTGAGAAGGGGATGACTATAAAAAACCTTCCTGAAATCCCGTCGTCCCCCAGCACCGTATATCAGAAAGAGAGGAGCTGCTGGCTTTAGGTATTGGGTTGTCTGTGCCTTTAAGAAGCCAAAATGTGAAGCCAGAGCTGAGCGTCTCCCTGTAACATAAACTCCTGTAAATGGGAAAATAAAAAAGCCCCTCCCACCATTTTTGCAAGCAGAGGCCTCATACTACTGGGGTTACTACTGTACCCTCTGCTCCTCCATGTGGTGGGTTTGTGTCCTCAGCTAGACCCTGGTTTCTAACACCCCCACCCCCCGCCTGATTTGGCTCCTCACCCCTCTCCTACCCCTGCCTCCAACCCCCCCATGCCAGTAATATCCCGGCCCTGCTCACACCCTGCCCAGCCCCCACTTCCAGTTTCCCCCTTTGGCCCTGTAAAGAGAGGGCACCAAAGCTGACCCCAAGGAAGGGCAGGGGGATGGGCAGCATCAGCAGAATAGCGGCAGGGAGTTTTACTGAGCATGTTCAGAACACCAAAGTAACCCAATCTGCGGAAACACTGTTTTCACTACACCGGCAGCTTCCGCCGAGAGAGACCCAGGTACCGGGGATGCGGGGGAAGGGCCGGACCGTGACTTTGTCCCAGGCCTGGACAGAGTCTGGGATCACCGGGCCCCGCTTCGGGAGACCCTGAGCCAGGGATTCCTGTCTAGGGGCTGGGCCGGGCGAGAGGGACTGACCTGGCTCTGGGACCCGGGACATCCCAGATGGACGGGCGGGGGGAGAAATGGAGCAATGGCCCCTGCTCCCCTCCCCTCCGGGCTGGATCAAATCTTCCCGGATCTGCCCCTTTCTTGGAGTGACCCGAGGGGCCAGGGGCTGGGCCCGGCTTTTCTCCTCCGCGTCTCTGTTCCTGGCCCGGCCCCGCTCTCTGCAGGGAGAATTTACACACTCGGCTCTGGGCTCCCCTGTTCTGACTGCAGCCCTTTGTCCTACCCTAGGTCCCCCTCAGCCACTAGCTGCCTGTCACATTCCCAGACCCACTGCCTCCCCCCCACCCCCAATGGCCTTATGCCCCATCTATTCCCCTCCCACTCCTGTCAGAACAGCATTGGCCTGTTGACCCTGGGAATACACTCATACATTATAAGGTCAGAAGGGACCAATATGATCATCTAGTCTGACCTGCTGTACAATGCAGGCAACCCAACCTCACCCACCTTCTCCTGCAATAAACCTAACCTATGAATGGCAGCATTAGTAATCATTCCAGATTTTACCATTTCCAGGTGATAATCACGTATTGATTTTAAAAAATCCCTTTTAGCTTAGAGGTGTTCCCTGTGGTTTTTATTTGCAGCCCTGTCTCTTTTTTGGAGGGAACCTGTTGCCCTGAGTTGTTCTCTATAGTGGAGGTTGCAGGGGGGTTATATTCCCCAGTGATCAGTGTCCTCCTCATATTGAAGTGCTATTTCTTTCCCCCATGATCCCTATTAAATGCACATGGTTGCTGACCAGAGTGACTGCCCCATTTCAGATGCACATCACAGACAGTGCCCACTAATTGAGGGAACAGGGTCTCCCAACTGCTCTGGACCCTGACTGACTTTTCCTTTCCCCAGCGGGTGGGAGATGAGAGGTTCTCTTCTTTCAGGGGGCTGCTCTGTGCATGGATAGGTCCCAGCTCCCCCAGGCAGTGCCCAGCATGGCTAAGACTCCCATAATGACAAGTTCCAAAGGGGTGGCTATGTCAGTCTAGTTCAGCAAAACAAACAAGGAGTCTAGTGGCACTTTTAAAAACTAACAAATTTATTTATCACATGAGCTTTCGTGGGAGAAAGTTCCACTTTGTTAGGCTTACTAACTCCTCATATTGTGATAGCTGCTTTACCCAGCAGGGCCCCAGAACCCCTGATGAACAGTCTCCATGAGGGGTCTCATCCTGCGGTGCTGAGACCCAGCCAGTGCTGGGGTGCGTCCTTGGACCGTTTTTGAGCAGTGAGATGGCATGGAAGTTTATCAGATCTTCTGGCTCCTCCATCCCCTTCTACCTTCTGTTAGAGCAGCCTTGCCCAGGGTTCCCTGCTGCCTGTGTGACTGACTGGTAAGGGTGCTGATAACTCTTTCCATTTATGAAATGCTAATATAAAATCATCACACATTTTGTTTGTCTCCCCCTTCAAACTGTAGTGTGTTCAGGTGTGGAGTAGTGGCATCGTTGCCATAGGACACATGGGGCATGAGCCCTGAATGTGCCCAGCAGTGCCCCGAGTCTCCTGAGGAGCCAGAGTTGGTGGGGCCATTTTAAATTTCCCATCCTGCTCTGTTCCTAGTCACTTAGCCTAGGGTGGAGCAGAGTGGGAGATGTAAACAGTTGCCCTGGGCTCTGCCATGTCGGGACTCTGGAGGCTCCCTGGCTGCACAGTAAGGGCTGTGGGTGGGGGGTGGGAGGGCCTCGGAAGCTGGACATGAGTAGGGGGAGAAAAAGAAAGGGGCTTGGGCCCCAGTACACACAGTGGGAGCCCAGCCAGTGCATGGGGGCCTAGCCCACTCCAATGCTTGGAGGCCCAGCGTGTGGGCGGCCGTTGTGTGGGGGACAGGCCTGGCCTGGCTCAGGGCCCAGCCTGGTGTGTGGGGACCCGGCCCAATCTGCCATGTGGGGGGACCAGTGTGTGGGGGGCCAGCCTGGCTTGGGGCTCAGCTGGCATGTAGGGGCCCAGCTTGGCGCAGCCTGGCACGTGGGGGGCTGGTGCAGGGGAGGACCAGCCCAGCCCACTGCGTGGAGGCTGGGCAGCCATCACATGGGGGCCTGACTCGGGGCGGTTGGTGCCGGGGCCGGTGGCAGCGCAGCTGGATCGGGCCTGCGGCCACTGGCAGTAGAGGGGCGGGGCCTGTGTGCCCTGAATGTTTTTTAGGGGCAGTATTGCCCCTGGTGTGGAGGGAAAGCCTTTGTCCTGAGTCCTTGCCCAAGGCTGGGGAGCGGGGGAGGTGGGAAGGAGTGGAACCTCCTCTGCCAGAATGTGTTTAAACAGCTTCTGGCGTCCTTCCTCCAGTGTCACATTTCTAGTCTCATTGACCTCTTCAAGTTGCCTTGCTTGGAGCGTAGGAATGGCAGGTGGGTGTGGGGAACCATTCTTTTCTGCTTATGTATTGAACAGCCAAGTATTCATTGACAGCCTCATTGATGCAGCAGTAAGGATGCCCAGTGGTGTCTTGTGCTTCCAGAATGTCAAACTCAGCAAAACTCAGACCTCTCAGAAGTAGGAAATCCCAAGTTGAAGTACACGCCTGTACGACCTTAACTCTCCCCCATGGGAGCTGGTAGCAGCAACTGGGAGTTCTCTGCATGCAGTCCAGCTGCATTCACTGGGTTAGGCGAAGCTGTAGTGAATGGCAGAGGTGTTAGTTGGAATGTGAATGTGATGTGAGGAGTTCTGGGGATGAGTCCCTTCTGGTTGTTCAAAGGAAAGAGGCCCATGTGTACTTTAAGCTTTTACACAGTAACCAAATTCATCCATACTCTGGGGATAAAGTTTTAAACCCTCAGGCCGAGGAACTCACTTTGCTCCATAATAATATACGTCAGGGGTCGGCAACCTTTGCCGGCCCCTGTGCCAGCCCAGCTCACCGGACCCTCAGCAGGTGCCAGGAGTGGGGCCAAAGGGGGTGGGGCTAGGCCTCTGGTTTCTGGCTGGGGCCAGCTCCCGCCAGGGCTGTCCCTAGAGGAGAGCGAGGCCCAGGGCCAATTGGCTTGGGGGGGGGGCACCAATCTAGCCCACGCTGGAGCGGGGAAGGATGGGACGAGCCGGTCCATTCCGCCCCTGGGTCCGGCAATGCAAGGCCGCCCCCGCCAGTGGGAGCTGGTCCTGGCTGTGGCCCCGAGGCAGCCACTGGGACCTGGCCCCAGCCAAGGCCGCCGGTGCCCCGACCCTGGCTTCCCAGGCCGCCACCGGCAGGAGCTGGCCCGTCCAAGGCTGAGGCTGGGAGCAGCCCTGGCTGGGATCCGGCCAAGGCTGAGGCTGCCGCCACCGGGGACTTCAGGCTGCAACCGGAAGCTGGCCCCGGCCGAGGCCGCATTGCTGGTGGGGGCCAGCCCCGGCTGCAGCTGGGGACCAGAGTATGTGGGGCAGGCTGGAAGAGGCCTGTCCCTGCCCGTGCACCCGTCTTGCCCAGTGCAGCCATGGGGGGCTGCGGTGCGAGCCTTGAACTCCCGCTGTGAGCAGGACAGTGCAGGGCCCATGTAACCATGGGGCCTGGGGCGATCGCCGCACCCCATGGACGGCCTTGGCTCCTGCTGGTGGGTGGCCTCCACTTCCCAGCCGGGGCCGGCTTCTGCTGGCAGCAGCGGCTCCTGGCGGGCCGATCCGCCCCGCTTCCCTCCAGCATGTGGGGCAGGCCCCCCCCAGGCCAGTTGGCCCTGGGCCCTGCCACTCCCCCCAAGGAACGGTCCTGCCCAGTGGCATGGGGCAGGGCTGGCAGGGGCCAGGAGCTCCACGTCATGGCTGGGGCAGGGCCAGCGGGAGGAGCCTAAGCGGCGCTGCGTGCCGCTCCTGCTCGGCCCGTGTGCCATGTTTGGCACGCATGCAGGGGGTTGCCAACCCCTGATATGCATGTAGTTGCCTTGGGAGGGAAAGGGTTAACAGTGAGTCCTAGGGAAATCCCAGGACATCCAATAGAAAAAGAGGGCAGGTTTTTTAATTGGAGCAGCAGCACTGCCTGTTTTTCTTGTTTGGTGGCAGCAGAGCTCCTGGAAGTAGCAAGAGGAAACCAGGCAGCTGGGCCTGGAGAATCTAGTGCCATCCGGGCCTACAAAGGGTTTTAATCTGTAACCAAGCACATTTGAGTAGACCACGGAATATGTAGCTAGACGCGTTGAGGGTATTTCTTTGTTTTGGTTCTTTTTTGATTTCTCTGTGCTGAGCACATGTACCCTCCCTTGCCCGCCCGCCCCCCAATCCTGTAACTACTCAAATTAAATCCCAGGCTATGTACACACGATCAGATTAAAGTGCAACATGGCAATCGCGCTATAAAATACACGTGACCTTTATTGTGGGAGAGCGCGTACACACGTCGCTCCTTGCAACGCAACAGAGTTCTTTGCAATATCGCGGTGCAGCTCAATGAATTCTGGACACCTATCCCATAGTTCAGTTTTCCCTGAATCGGCGCTTGTTATCCTGGGATGAAGGAAAGGAATGCAAAGCGCCATGGGTAAACTCTCAGTTTCCCGTGGTGCACTGTGTTCCCCTTGCGTCTTCCTCATTGCTAATAGCAACTCACGCCTATTTTCAACAGTGCAGTGCCGCACTACTTGCGAGCAATCACAATTGCGACAGCATGGATCCTGCTCTAATCTCCACTGTCACCTTCAGCATTCTAAATACATCTCGGCTGGTTGCTCAGTACGCAATGAGCTCCGAATCAGACGAGGACACTGAAGATCAGGGGCTGATCGATGCTCTGCAGAGCAACAGCACCGCATTGCTCAGCTCCTTCACCGATCATCTGCACACAGTGCAATGCCGTTTCTGGTCGTGAGAGACGAGCACAGAGTGGTGGGATCGCATTCTTATGCAGCTGTGGGATGACGAGCAATGGGTACTGTGGCAAATGGACCGCTCTGCTCCCGTGGGTGTTGTGCTCCTCTGTCTTGTGGGCCCAAGGTAAGCCCTGCTTGCCCCAGTCTCTGGGCAGTGGAAGCCCTGGGTGCACAGAGAGACAGGAGGGGGAAGGGGCCCGGGCCCTCCCTCTACTCCGAGCCCCAGCCCAGGGGCCCTAGGTTTAGCAGCTGCACACTGCTGAGTCTGCTGGTAGCAGCACTACCCTCCCCTGGGCTATCTCCCCCTCTCTCTGTGCTCTTCTTGCCCTTCTGGGACTTAGTATTGCTGTCTCTGTCTCTGCCTTTCTGTCTCTTCACCACTCTCTCCAACACTCCTCACTCTTACTGCCCTTCACTCTCCACTCCTACTTCCCCTCACTCTCCACACCCTCTGGCTGGAGCAAGGGCTTTTTACCAGCTGGCCTTAATTGGTCCCAGGTGACCCTAATTAAGGTGCAGCAACCTTGCTCAGTCTGTGGGGAACAAAGCTTGGAGCATTCTAGGGCTTATGTATCGGCCCTCCACCACTCTTCTGCTTCCCTCTGGCCCAGGTGTCTCACAGTACAGAACTTTCAAATGCGGAAAGCAACCTTTTTGGAACTGTGTTCAGAGTTGGCCCCTGCTCTTCGACGTAAAGACACCAACATGAGGTCCGCCCTAACCGTGGAGAAGCTTGTTGCAATAGCTGTCTGGAAGATGGCGACTCCTGACTGCTACCGGTCAGTTGCAAACCAGTTTGGAGTCGGGAGGTCCACCATCGGATTAGCCCTCTCACAAGTGTGCTGAGCCATCAATCACGTTCTGCTACGGAGGACGGTGACATTGGGCAATGTTCGTGAGATTGTTGACGGCTTTGCTGCCATGGGATTCCCTAACTGCAGGGGAGCAATAGACGGCACACATATCCCGGTTTTGGCACCAGACCACCTCGCGACCGAGTACATGAACAGGAAGGGCTAATTCTCCATGGTGTTGCAAGCACTCATGGATCACAAGGGGCATTTTACGGACATGAATGCTGGGTGGTTGGGAAAGGTGCATGATGCCCGCATTTTCAGAAACACTGGGCTGTACCGGAAGCTGCAAGGGGATACCTTCTTCCCAGATCAAAAAATTACTGTGGCTCATCAGGTTTCTCCCTGGGCCCATTGTACCTGGGAGCTTCCTTAACATTAAGGAGACAATGGTTGTAGACATCCTGTCTGGGGAGTTTCCCCAGAATCACACAAGTTAAAGTATAGATATAACAACCATATTTCTAACTTCTAATACAAATACAATTCCTATACATAAACTATATAATCATTCCCAGCATATTAATACCTTTCTATTGATACCAAACATAACATAGTTCCTATGGATTATAGCATTTATGAGATATTAATAGAAAATAATATCATAAATAGTTTCCTAAATCCGGACAGTGTCACACAGGGCTCTGCACTGCCCTCTGGGGGGGCATGCCAGGCTCCCCCTGTGCCCCCCCAGCAGGGAGGGCATTGGTGTAGTCCTGGGGTAGCCCTAAGTCGATTTAGGGCTACCCCACGTCTACACGGGCTTAATTCGACATTAAAAAGTCGAATTAAGCCTTAAGTCAAAGTAATTCTAGGTTTAATAAAGTCAACTTAATTTTCAATAAGTCAACTTAAGCAAGCTGCTTAGGTCGACTTAAGGAAACTAGTGTAGACACAGGGTAAATTAAGTCGACTGAAGCAAGCTTAAGTCAACTTAATTTACAGGTGTAGACGCAGCCCATGTTAGTGAGATGTTCAGAAACTGGACTTAGTCATTTCGTTGCTCTCCCACAATATCTAATTTATTAGACTGTAGGTCCAGTTTGAGAGGTGGTACAGGGCCCCTACTGCTCCAACTCAGTTCAGGTGGAAAGTCATTTCCCAGGAGGATGGTCCTTCGGCTGGATCTTTAGCCACCTATGGAGTCGTCTCCTCATGGCACCCCCTCTTTGGCCATCTCCTGTCTTCCTGGTTCTTCTAGTCCTAGCTCTAGCCTCTCTACAGATGCTCCATTCCATCCCTGAACATCCTTCCTGAAAAACTTCTGGTGATGTGGAAGTATGACTTAGATAGGCCAGGTCTTTGGCCACTCTGGCCTGCTCTGTCTTGGTGTGGTGTTGCACAGTCAATCACACCTGTTGCACTGGGCAGGATTGTATGTCCTCATGGATACATCCAAGATAGAACCCACCTCCAGATTCTCCCTCTGATTTCACCAACTGCTCCCTAACTAAAGTCTGCCTGTGGCCAGAATATATCAGTCTCGTGTATTCCATTCACTTGCTCAGGGATGAATATTTTCCTTGGGCCCCTTTTCTGAGCCCAGTCATCTGCTGTCCAGGCCTGCCCATAGTTACAGTCCATGAAGGGGCAGTCCCATCCCATCTGAACTGGCCTGGCATCTCAAATGCAAATCAGCGCCCTGGGAGAGAAGGGTTTGGCCATTAGTGCTCCTGAGTGGGTGACCTCTTTGAATGAGGCTGGTCTGTGTGACCCACGTGTCCTGGCCAGCTGAGGTTTGGCTTCCAGGCTCTTCTCTCAGCCTTTGTTTCCCCTTTGCTAGGATTTGGTGTCCAGGTTCCCCTGGTTACCCTCAGTGATGTCTGAGCTCTGTGGTACTTAGGGCTTGGGCTTTTGGCATTTCAGCTTTGGGCCCAGGGGACACCAGGCAGTTTTCCACCAAGGCAGTGGCCTCTGCCAAGGTCTCTGGTTGGTGTCTCATCATTCACTCAAGCTCCCAGACAGAGCTGAAAAGAGCAGAGCCCTCTGAGGCCTCACCAGTGTCATGGTCTTGGTAACCATCTTTCTATCTACTTCTCTGGCTGAAGCCTGCTCCATAGGCTGGGAACAGGACTACCTCAGCTCAACAGTGTCCTTTAACCCCCTCATACCCGAACTATAGTTGTATAGCCCATCACAGTTAAATAAAATAGTATCATGATATGACTTTATGTCTCACAAATTAAACTAATCTCACTTATTTTTGTTCTCTAATGCAGACTTCCCAGTTTCTGAACAAGATATGATCTCCTGGATGGAACAAGGGGAAGAGCCGTAGGTCTCAGATCTACAGAGCCCCGAGGAAAGAGCGCACCAGAAAATTGCCTGTACAGGTGAGGCATCAGTTAAACTAATTCAAAAACTGTCCATGAATGAAGGAAACACTTGGGATTCCCTACAAAGGTCTTGTGAGCTCTCTCAATTCACAGTTGTTTCCAGCAGGTGTGACATCGTGGCATATGGCACTCATGGCTTCCCAACTACTATGACTGACACCTGGCTGTAGCTCCCTCCCCAGTTTTCCTTGCCCCTGAGTGGGATATGGATATAGAAATGTCAATCCCCTCTCTGTCCTTTGTGAAAGGACGTGGGGTTGGAGGGGAGGGAAAGAGAGAGGGTGGAAATCCAATACTGTTTTGTTTGATCCCTCCAGCACTTTTTGGTTTGTTCCCCCCTTTTCCTATTCCCATCACCGAAGGTGTCCTTTCTGTCCAGCAGGGGCAGTGAGTGACCCATCGGTAGTCTGTATTCTCTCTCTGTCCTTCCAAGGGATGAGATGGTGAGTGAGAATGAGGAGAAGAATCCCCAGCTTGAAGATGCTGAGCAAGTAGAACCATCTGGCACACTAGCAGGAAGATCCAAAGGGAAAGTTTCTAGGGATTGTGCCCAGAGAAAAGCCAGTGAGAGACAGCACAGGGCAGAGAAAACCCTCAATAATTGCCCAGACCTTATTAGAGATGAAAAAATGAACATGGGAGCAAGACCTTACACCTGCTCTGAGTGTGGGAAAAGCTTTAGTCAGAGCTCAACCCTCATCACACATCATAGGATCCATAGTGGAGAGCGGCCCTACACATGCCTTGAGTGTGGGAAAAACTTCAGTCGGAGCTCACACCTGATCACACATCAGCGAATCCACACTGGAGAAAGACCCTACACATGCTCTGAGTGTGGGAAAACCTTCAATCGGAGCTCAAACCTTATCACACATCAGAGAGTCCACACTGGAGAGACACCCTACACATGCTCTGAGTGTGGGAGAAGCTTCAGTCATGGCTCAGCCTTGATCACACATCGGAGAATCCACACAGGAGAGATGCCCTACACATGCTCTGAGTGCGGGAAAAGCTTCAATCACAGCTCACACCTCATCACGCATCGGAGAATCCACACAGGAGAGACACCCTACACGTGTTCTGATTGTGGGAAAAGCTTCTGTCAGAGCTCAGCCCTTCTCACACATCAGAGAATCCACACAGGAGAGACGCCCTACTCATGCTCTGAGTGCGGGAAAAGCTTCAGTGAGAGTTCAGACCTTCTTAGGCACTGGATAATCCACACAGGAGAGAAACCATACACATGCCCTGAGTGTGGAAAGAGCTTCAATCACAGCTCAAACCTGATCACACATCGGAGAATCCACACAGGAGAGACACCTTACACATGCTCCGAGTGTGGGAAAAGCTTCAGCCAGAGCTCACACCTTATCACGCATCGGAGAATCCACACAGGAGAGCGACCCTATACATGTCCTGAATGTGGGAAAAGCTTCAATCACTGCTCAAACCTTATCACTCATCGGAGAATCCACACAGGAGAGACACCGTACATGTGCTCCGAATGCGGGAAAAGCTTCAGTGAGAGTTCAGACCTTCTTAGGCATTGGCGAATCCACACAGGAGAGAAACCCTACACATGCCCTGAGTGTGGGAAAAGCTTTAACCACAGCTCAAACCTGATCAAACATCGGAGAATTCACACAGGTGAGACACCCTACACCTGCCTGGATTGTGGGAAATGCTTCAGCCAGAGCTCACACCTTATAACTCATCGGAGAATCCACACTGGCGAGCGGCCCTACACGTGTTCTGAGTGCGGTAAAAGCTTCAATCGGAGTTCAAACCTTACCACACATCAGAGAATCCACACAGGAAAGACACTCTGCTCATGCTCTGAGTGTGGAAAAAGCTTCAATAGGAGCTCGGCCCTTATCAGTCATGAGCGAATCCATAGAGAAGAGACAACCTAAGCGTGCCCTGAGTGTGGGAAAAGCTTCAATGAGACCTCACACCTTATCACACATCGGAGACTCCACACAAGAGAGACGCCCTAAAGTGGGCTGAATATGGGGAAAGTTTTGCTAGGAGCTCAACTTTTATTAAATATCAGAGAATCCACACAAGTGTGTACTGCCATAAATGTCTTAACGAGGGCTGGCCAAAGGTTTTTGGTAAAATACACTAGCTAATTCCCACATAGTTTGCACCACTTTCTTCACTGTGGTCTCTCAGCTTCATGAGTTGCCTGCTGCTGTCTTTTGCACCTCATCTTTCTTTGGAGTCAATCTTAGGATCCCAGGATCAATCTCAGGAGTCAATCCCATGATCCTTTATATCAACTCCTTTGACTTACAAGTTCTGGGAGTCTGTTCTCCTACAAGAAATATCCATTAGCAGCAAGCAGGGAAGGTAAAATTGACCGTGACTAGCTACACTGAGGTAAAAGCTATCTTTTCTCCACTGCGATTGTACATGGAGTTTTGTTTGACAGAACATATCTCCAATGTATTGGGGAGTTTGACACAACTGACCTTTACTAAAACAGTCATGTCTTATTTTATCTGTGTCCTTTCCCCACCCCATGCAATGACATGGAAGATGTTCAAGCAGTGGAAGAGAATACTGCAAGCTATTGGGCATGCTACCAAGGGAACAGGAGCATTCAAAAAAAATCTACTCTGAAACAGTTCACAATGGCATACAAAAATTGTGCAGGTAACTGACATGATCACTTTTGTTGTGAGTTCAGTCTAGATTAATTACACGAGAGGGACAATAACTAGGTTTAAGTAATGTGTTAATCAATGACTATTTGTCAACAATGAATACAACCTAATACAGAAAGGAAGAGTACCTAGATTACAAATCCCTCTGGAAGACATGCATTTCAGCGATCACACTGTCTCAAAGATTCTGTGTTTATCCGTTAGTATTTATACCAAACTGGGAGTGTTTCACAATTTTCCCTATATCCATTTATCTACTGTAGCTTTCTTTTCTATTTTTGACATGTTTTTCATAGACAGTAATTGCTGCACCTTCTATGTGGGAGATATGTTGCAAGTTTCAATATGGCAACTATTTTACATTTTGACAGTGATGCAGACCCCACACGTTGAAAAAGACAGAGAGGCGTGTATACACAAGACGAATTTTCTTTTGATCATTCCAGGACTAGCATTCTCTGTTTTTCTGCTGTTTGTGCCTCACCTTGAAGTTACAATATTTCAGCTATCTCTTTGTTTAACATAAGGAAAAAAATGAGATCATAACATGAGAGGTCAAGAAACATATGTATAATGTTAGTATCGTGTCTACTATTAATATTGGCTAACACAAGAGAATTTACAGACTTGGTCTCACCTAACTTCATGTCTGTTGTAGCAGCCAGGTGTAGCACAACACTTAGAAGCTGTTGTGTTTAAGTGTATTGTACAAGCTGCCTGTGTGTAAGATTTTGCTAAACTTGTATTTTCCAGCCCAGATATAAAGTAGAGTTCGTACAAAGGTCACAGCATCTACTCACCATACAGTTTTAGAGAATTTAACATGCATTAAAAGGCCTTCAAATAAAATACACTTTACAAGTTCACTATTGACTACTTTCTTAGACTACATAACACCACATTTCCACTTAGAGTTGTGTAACCTTCTACTGTAACTATCTCTGAACTATAAGCCTGGGTCTGTGGAATTTTGTACGCTCAGCATTTCTAAGCCTGTGCATGAGCTTCCACACTGAATAGTGACTCTGGGTTTAGAATTGGAGCATCTCACATCAGCACTAATGTGTCCACACTGCACAATGCAGACCTAGTCAAATCAGCTTATCTAAGGGTATGTCTACACTAGCAATTTAGGTTGACTTAAGGATGCTTAAATTGACCTAAATTACTCCACGTCCACACTGGACTTTCATTAAGTCGACTTAAGAAATTCCTTAAGTCAATTTAATGAAAGCTTAAGTCGACTTAATAACTGCCACTCTTTAGGTCGACTTAAACCTTAAATCAATTCCTTAAGTCGACTTAAGGCCAATGTGGACAGGGAGTAACCCTTAAATTGACTTTATTAAGTCAACTTAATACCAGCATGGACAGCTATGTCCAATGTTAAGTCGACTTAATAAGGTCGACTTAAAGGTAGCCACTCTGTTAAGTCGACTTAAGGTCGACTTTGGACCTTATTAAGTCAACTTAACAAGATTGGCTTAACGTTTCCTAGTGTAGACTGAAAGGGAATATAAAAATGGAGTCTGTCTTGTTCTAATATCTATCATGTTGTCTTGCTTGTTTTTCTCCCAGTATGTTTAGAATGTAAAGAATGCTGAATTAACTGTCTCCCCTGCCCCTCAAGGCTCTTCACTAATTAAAATGTTTGCTTGTCAAGGCTGTTAAGTACCGTAAATTTTGATAAACTTAGGGAATATTTAGAAACATACTGTGAAAACAACCTGTGGACAAATGTTATCTCTAAGAAGAGCATCCTACATACATCCGTCATCAATTGACATGTATATATCTTTTGAAGGTAAAACAAAGAGTTCGTTTTATCCAGCCTGTCTCTTATTATTATCTGTCTATGTAAATGAATGTAACCAAAAAACTATAAAAAGTGTAAAGCAACTCTATTCGGGGCGCTCTGCCTTGGAGTTTTACTCTGAGTGTCAGACTGCCATTCAGCTGAATAAAGCTTGATCACACGCCCTCGGTCTCTGTGTATTTGGTCTCAGCTGGAGAATGATCCTCTGGGTGGCGGTGCCTACTCAGGTCCTCTTGACCAGGAGGACCCCCTCAAATTCCCTAACAAATTGGCGAGCCAGGCAGGAGTCTTCCAGCTCCTCGTTGTGAGGCTGCAGAAACCCCCAACGCTCTAGCCAGCAAAACAGTGAGTTCACCAAATAGAGCCTTGAGGGACGCTGTGAACCACGAAGAGGATAAGGTGACCCTGCTTTTATTTCTGCTGGCGTGTGATCTTCTGGATTAAGGGTGAGTACGGTGTTTCTCAAATCCCTTTGCATATGCGCATTATATTACTGTGTAAATGAATTGTACTATTTGTCTGTCTACTTTTTAGATTTCTCCTGCTTTCCCAACGTGGGCACACAGACAAGTTTAGTGACTTGTCCGTCTGGGGCTTTTGCCTCGGTAAATCTGTGTGGTGCATTCACTGTTTCGCACACAGGAAAGCAACTCCTGTCTACCTTCCTATTTCAGCCTTCTCCTGCTTTCCCAAAGTGGGCACACAGACAAGTTCAGCGACTTGTCCGTCTGGGGCTTTCGCCTCGCTAAATCTGTGTGGTGCATTCACTGTTTCGCACAAAGGAAAGCAACTCCTGTCTACCTTCCTATTTCAGCCTTCTCCTGCTTTCCCAAAGTGGGCACACAGACAAGTTCAGCGACTTGTCCGTCTGGGGCTTTCGCCTCGGTAAATCTGTGTGGTGCAGTTGTTGTCTCTTTTTGCACACGGGAAAGCAATTCTTATCTCTGAAGTGTCTTTTAAGGTATTGCAATATAAGGGAAAAAGGGGTACCCGCCGAGAGTGAGAAATGGGTCAGGGTATGGTAATTCCCGAGACTAGTCCTCTCGGATATATTCTGTCTAACTGGGAAAAAATATCTGGAACTAATCTTGTAAAGAAATCTAAACTGCTTAAGCTATGTCAGGAAATCAGGCCAGAATATACTTATAAGCGAGGAGATTTACAGTGGCCACAAGTAGGATCCTTTGAAGAAACCAAATTAAGGTACCTGAGGGGTTTCCTGGAAACCCCGCACCCAAAACAAATGGATTATTGGTATGTTTGGGCTAATGCAGCAGAAAATTTCAGAAAATTAACCAGAGTCACTATGCCCTCACTTGTAGAAAACAAACCTCCCCCCATATCCAGTGGTAGATAGAGAATCAGAGGAGTGGATTCCCTCAGCTCTCCCCCCTTCACCAAACCCCCCTGTGCAACTCCCTAGTCAGAGTGGCGCCGCAGGGGACAGGGCATCTGAAATCCCGCTCCAAGTCCCTGTGGTCTCCAGTCACATGGGTGAGGGGCCGTCTGGGGCAGGGATGAAGGAACCCTCAAACACTAACAAGGGGGCACACGCTCAAAAACACACGTAAAAAACTGGTCCGGCTCAGTCCATATGGAGGCACCCTTCCGGCAGCATCCAGTGCCAACCCAGACTGGCATCTCTTTTGCATACGTACATATCCCATTCAACCCACAAGATATTTGGATGTGGCAGCAACACACCCCCAAGTTTCGGGACGACCCAGAGGCAGTTAGGCGCCGCATCCAGACTATTATCACCAGCTATAACCCTGACTGGAAAGATATGGACCAATTACTAAGTGCTCTGCTCTCCACAGAGGAAAAATTAGAGGTTATAAACAAAGGAAACGGTTGGGCGGGGGATGGAGGAAACATGGAAAGAGAACCATGGCCACTGTCAGAACCTAACTGGGATTTTAACACCCCCGCTGATGACGCAGCAGCTGCGAACCGACAAAGGCTGACACGGGCTAGGCAAACACTCCTGGAGGGTTTACGGTTGGCAGCACAAAAAAAGTGTGACTGGACAAAGGTTCAGGCTATTTCCCAGGGGCCCCTAGAACACCCCACTGACTTCTTCGTACTCTTCGAGCTGCAGCCTCTCTGGCCCTTTGTTTATTGTGCATCATGGAAACTCTTGACCAGGAGTTGCCTCAGCCTCCCATCCATCCAACCAGGCTGTGTTTTGGGTCTGCAAGCGCCCAGCAACCGGAGCCAGCATCGTGGAGGAGGCAGCATTTGAAGTTGCCATGCTTACATTTTCACTCTTGTTTCCTAAAATGGGCAGAACATTCATGAGATGGTGGGGGACATTTTGTGTCATTTTCTGACCTACGAAGGCTCCTATCAGAGGAGGAGGATACACTGCAATGGTGTGCTGCTGATGATGCCCCCATGTGGTCCAGCACTTGTAGAGTGAGAAAACAAGCACAGAGTCACATTGTCATGCAGCCCTGGGATGACCAGCAGTGGCTCCAGAACTTTCATGTGAAGAAAGTGACATTTCTGGAACTTTGTGAGCAGCGCGCCCTGACTCTGCAATGTCAGGCCACATGGACAAGGATGGCGATGTTGGTGGATTGCGAGAACATCTGGAAGCCGTCTACTCCTGACTGCTATAGGGCCACTGATAACCAGTTTGGTTTTGGCAAATTAGCTGTGGCGTCAAAAGTAGTCAGCATAAACTATGTCAAGAACATAATTTTTTAACATAGGACTGGCCATGTTATGGTCCACCTGGCCTGGTATCCTGTCCTTGGACTATGGTCTGTGCTAGATGCTTCAGAAGGAGTGAACACAATCGGGCAATTTGATGAGTGCTTTATCCACCATCCCATCCCAGTTCCCAGCAGTCAGAGGTTTCAGGGTAACCAGGGGTAATGGGTGTTACATTCCTAACCATCTTGTCTAATAGCTACTGTTGGACCTATCCTCAATCAATCCTTTTGGACCATCATGCTTTTTGACTTGACAACCTTCCCTGTCAGTAAGTCCCACAGGTTGACTGTGTGTTGTGTGAGTAAGCACTACCTTTTGTTTGTTTTTTACCTGCCACTTAGTGACCCCTGCCTCTTGTATTAATAACACTTCCTTATTCACCTTTTCCACTCCAGTCGCTATTTTGTAGACCTCTACCCTATCCCTCTTTCATTGCCTTGTATCTAAAACGAACAGTCCCAATCTTTTTAATCTCATATGGAAGCTGTTTCAAACATCTAACCCTATCCTTTTTCTATTTCTTCCAATGCGAATAAATCTTTTTTTGAGAAGGGACAACCCAGAACTGCATTCATTATTCCAGATGTGAGTGTACCATGTACATACAGAGTAGCATTATGGTATTTTCTATATTATCTCTCCCTCTCCAATTGGTTCCGGTAGAAAAGGCGCCGGGCCTTCCTCCGAGCCGGGGCCAGAGGAGAGGCCCGAATGCCCCCTCTGGCCGGAGAGGCATACTACAGGCCTGCAGCCCCGGAAGTGGAGGGGCGGGGCCCAAGCAGGAAGGGGCAGGATAAAACCCCAGCCGGGCAGCTCAGTGGGAAGGAAGCAGCGGAGGAGGCAAGACGCGCTGCCTGAGAGGCCCCGGCCTAGGCCAGGTCGGGCCCTGCCTGAAGGGACCCTGGGCTGAGGGGCAATATGGCCCACCCAGCCTACCAGGCCCCAGCGACTGGGAGGGGATCCCGGAACCTAGGACCCGGAGACGGCCGGCCTGGCGCCCCCCGGAACCAAGGGTGGAGCCTAACCCCCCTGGAGGAGACAGAGGAAGTGGACCAGCCACTGACCCCCTGTGACCTGGAGGAACTTCCCTCGGCTGAGAACCCCGAGGAACCGACACCCCCAGTTGGGCCCTACGACCTTGAGGAGCTACCTTCTGCAGAGGAGTTCCAGGAGTTCCCGGACCTCCCGCCAATGGACACTGAGGGGCTGATTGGGATCCCCCGAGCAACCTACCTGGCGGACACAGGTACCCCAAAGCCCAGGGGAGGGAGGAAGCAGCCCAGGGGCGGTTGGCTATCACCTAGCGAGGGGCGGAGCAACCCCGGGGTCAGCGTGTTTCGGCCGGAGCCCTGCTGACCACAGTGGCAGATGCCTCCGCCACTGAATAGGGCCCTGGCCTGGGATGCAGTGGAGTGGGTGGGCCTGCGTCCCCCTCCCTCACCCCTTTTCCCTAGCCACCCGTAGCACTCCAACCTCAGCAACCCCCGCAAGAGGTTTGTGTGTGTCTGCCTCGCCCTGCCTGAAGGGCCTGAGGCCTACTGACTTTGGGCTGTGT
>ML688538.1:25552-47142 GCA_007922175.1 Pelusios castaneus
TGCCTAAAGGCGGGGGCAACTAACCCCGGGCGAGAGAACGGGCGCCCAATACTGCTAATTCCCTGGCAGCACCGAAAGGGGGCGCCCGCCTGGGATGTGGGACCTTTCACAGTTCCCAACATTCTGTTTTGACTGCCATCACACATTGAGTGGACGTTTTCAGGTAACTTATCCCTGGACCACAGAAGCTGATTCATGGATGCCAAAGTGGGCTGCACTGGAGAAGCTGATGAATCTGGGTTTTTTCTGCTGATCAGGAGTTTACCTTCATGGACAGGCTGGGCTCTATTCCCACCTAATGGCTTTGTCATCAAAGGAGTAACTGGTTTCTAGGAGACCCAACTGTGACAGGCTGCTCCCAGAATCTGGTCCAGTGTACCACTCTGTCCCCCTGATCCCCACCGAGAAACCCCAACTTACCCTGTTTGCCAGGTGACCACTAACTCCTGAGCCAGTCCACACCAGCCTCCTGCATGTAATCAGTCCCAGGCAGAGGATGAGCACCCTCTGGCCACTCAGGTGATGGTCCCCAAGTGAGCACTCCCAGCCCTCAGATGCCACACCAGGAACTCCTGTCCTACAGTGATTGGGACCCTTCCCCAATCACCATAGACTCATGTCCATCCATTTAACATAGGAAGGGATAGATGCAATCTCACTCATTCACACCCTCTAAGGTCCATACAGTTTTAGGTAAAACAAACACTATTGATTGGGTTAAGTTTCTAAGTGAGTATATAACAAATCAATGCACATTCATTTAATAAAGGAGTCAGGAGTTACCACAAGTAAATAAAAGATATAAAATACATGCTAATCTACTAACACTATTCCTGTGCTCTGCGGCACCTCACCCTCTCCCTAACTGAGAGAGAGGGAGAGAGTAATCTCACACAACCAGAGCTCTGCAATGCTGCAAGAGAGTCAGGTTTTGCAACATCACAGAGCATTGGGTATGCGAGACTGTGCTCTGTGAGACCTCTCTAATGGAGAGAGCAAGTGTAGTATCGCAGAGCACAATCCTACCTACACAGTGCTCCACAATGCCATGAGAGGCTCTAGTAGTATTTTGATTTATGGTATGTACGGCCCACTTGAAGTACATTTAATTAAAATGTGCCCCACCATAGCAAATGAGTTTGACACCCCTGCTTTACTCTGTTCTCATTCTTACCCACAAGATGGACTGTTGGTGGTGTTCAGCTAGCCTAGGCCCCCCTGGCCATGTGAGTAGGCCCAGTCTCTTGCAGTTGCTTCTAAGGTGGTGTTTCTCTGCCAAAAGTCAACAGCTTCTCTCCCCTTCAGAGTGTCTGTATTTGCTTTCCAACGTCCCCACGCTCCTCCCTCTCTGTGCTGCTCTGTGATTTCCTTTGTCTCACCTGAGCTAGGCAGTTCAATTTGCATAGCTTTTGTCATGTAACTCTCCAGCCTCAGTGAGGTAGTCCTGAGGGTCTGAGCTACGTAATATGCTTCACATCTGTACACATACATGATGCTGCAAGAAACATGATACCACAACAATAAGAGCATTCATAAGAGAGCCTTGCATGGCACATTTTGCATCAAGCTACACACTTACATTGCAAAAGTGAACAAAACAGTCATAGCCCAGGGGTGCCCAGATGTGCATCCCGAGACACCCCTTTTGCCTTGGCATACGAATCCCTACCCTGAGCTAAGGGGCCATGGTAAAATGAGTTCTTCGAATGCTGCTCACATGCATTCAGATGTAGGTGTACATGCCGCAGTGCAGTCTTCTGGAAACCTTTTTGCCCTAGCCTGTCCCCATAGGGTCAGCAGCCACCAGCCCCTGGAGTCCCACACTCCAGCCGGGGTATATAAGTGGCACTGACTCTGCCCCCCACCTCCCCCTTCAGTTCCGTCTTTCTGCCCAAGTGATTGTCTGGAACTTGCTTGCTCCTTGCGATCTTGCAGGTACCTGTCCTCGTCTTACTTCGCAGTTTAGAGTTAGTCAGTGAGTTGTCCAGTTTAGTTAGCCAGAGCTAGAGTAGTTCCATCCCGATAGATCCAGACCAGACCCACCTTGGATTTTCAAATATGCCGGGCTTCAAGCCATGCACTGACTGTGGGAAGGCCTTCCCGGTCGGCGACCCGCATGATCGGTGCCTCAAGTATCTGGATGAAGGGCACCAAACAGATAAGTGCCATATATGCCGTTCCTTCAAACCCAGATGGAGAGAGAGAGTCACCTGCGAGCCATCCTCACGGAGGAGCTCTGAGACCCACGTCAGCACCGGCGCGGGTGCTGGCACTGGGACCCTTGTCATCACTGTGTGCACTCTCGGCACTGGCACAGTCCCAGCACAGCTTTCCCTTGGCACCGAAGAAACACTGCGCTGGACAGGATGAGCACTGGCACTGGCCACTCCAAAAGCCACAGGAAAGAGGCCCGGCCAATGGTCTCCACCATCAGCATGGCCCAAAGGTCAGCAGACCCCAGCCGGGCAGAGGGGCCAGACTCCCCCAGTCCTGTTGACACCAGAGGCCTGAGACGCGGCAAAGGCCCTGTTGGCACTGCCAACTCCACCACCAGCCCCCCCGACCAATGATATCGAGGGGGAAGGCCTCCATGGGCTCCATGGCGGAAGCGCCCAGTCCAAGGTGCAGATGCCTCAGCACTGGCATTCCCCTCCCCAAGCCAAGAATCTATGGGGACCAGCAGGGCACCGAGGTCCAGGTGCACCACCCCTTCGGATGCCAGTGAACCTCAGCACTGAAGTCTATCAGCCTGGGAGCAGCACGACTCCCCTGGCATGGAGCCACCATCAGAGGCTGAGTCAGGGAGGACCCCGCCGCTCCACATCGATATGCAGCTTGACAGCTGCATCGGCACCACCTCTATTGGCGGGGAAGGTTGTGGCCCAGCACCGGAGAAGGGTCTCTTCATAATCCTAGGCACCAGAGGGACCAAATGCTAAAGGTGCAAAGAGATCCCTGTCACCGACGGAGGCTCGACCCTCGAGCAAACAGCACCAGGACCACTCAGCACCAAGAGATTGGCACTGATCCCAAATCCGTCGGCACCGACAAAGCACCTTCTTCCCTGATGCCTCGTTGACTTCGCCTGAGAGATCCAGCACTGGGACCTGAGAGCATACAGGTCATTCCCAGCACCACCGATGCCCTGAGAGAGGCATGCTCCTGAGCAGCATCCCAACACTGCTGCCTCCTCCAGCACAGACCCCCCAGTACTGCACTGCCCATTGGGCTTACCAGGACCCTTGGCGTACCCCTACTGGGGGTTCCCCCACTCGGGACTCATCTTGAGCTCCACCCTCGGGGTCTGGTTGGGTACCCTCAAGGGACTGGGACTCGGGGGCAGACTCAGATCTGGGCGAGTGTCCGTCGGGGTCCTTCCAGGAGGGGGGTCCTCCCATACGTCTCTTCCCCAGATGAAGCACGCTATCAGAAACCCCTCTCCCCGGCAGAGGATCCAAGGTTTCACCAGGACCTCCTGAGAAGGATGGCATCCAACCTGGGGCTTCAAGTGGAGGTCGTGAGGGAAGACCTTGACCACCTCTTTGATATTGAGGACTCCGCGCCTCTCCGCAAGGGTAGCCCTCCCACTTCATGAGGGACTCCTAAAGATAGCATGGGCACACTGGCAGACTCCGTCCTCCATCCTCCCAGTGTCAAAGGGAGCGGAGAGGAAATACCACGTCCCTGCAGACAAGTTTGAATACCTCTTCACCCACCCAATGCCTGGCTCCCTGATCGTCAATGCCATTAATCAGCAGGAGAGACAGGGCCACCCCGCACCCACCTCAAAGAACAAAGACGCAAAACGAATGGACTTGTTCGGGAGAAAATGTTATTCAATGGCATTACAGCTGCATATTGCCAACCACCAGGCCTTAATGGGGAGGTACAACCTGAACCTCTGGAACTCACTCCGGCAGTTCCAGAACCTCCTCCCTGCAGACCAGGTAGCAGACTTCGAGACACTCCATGATGATGGTTGGTCAGTGGCGATGGTGTCCCTCTTGACCTCCTGGGATGCCACAGACACTGCCAGCAGGAGCATAGCCTTGGAGGTGGCCTCTGGAGGGCTGCATGGCTTCAGGGGTCTGGCCTGCCCCCACAGATGCAGCAGGTCATCCAGGACCTCCCCTTCAAGGGTCAGGCCCTATTCACAGAGTCCACCAACTCGAGACTCCATGGAATGAAGGACTCCAGGGCCACCCTCAGATCACTAACCTAATCCTTACCCTTACCCTAACCCCCAGCCTTCCAGGCATCCCTTTCATCCCCAGGCCTCGCAGCAACAGCCACAGAAGCAGGGCCAACAGCAGCAGCATCCCCCCCCCCCCCTGCAACCACAGAGACCGTTTAGGAGCCAGGACAGGAACAGGGGCAGAAACAACAGGGGAAGCAGGGCCCAAGGACCATAATAGCCCCCAACCAGGCCTCCGGCCACTATAGGAATGGACAGAGACGCTGCTTCTGATGCAAGTCTAGAGAGTGTCAACCCCACCCCAGGGCCCTACCCTTTCCCTCCATTCGCCTGTCCCGATTCTGGGATCAGTGAGCCCAAGTTACGTCAGACTGATGGGTCCTGGAGACGGTGTCTCACAGTTATGCGCTTCAGTTCAGGTCACGGCCCCCAAGAGGAAGGCCGCCCCCCACTGTGTTCCCAGGGACCCCACCCACAAACCCCTGCTGGAACAGGAATGCCTCCCCCTACTCCGCCTGGGGGCAGTAGAAAGGGTACCCAGGGCAGAGTGGGGAAAAGGCTTCTACTCCAGGTACTTCTTAATTCCAAAGGCAAAGGGGGGCCTGAACAGATTCCTCAGGAAAATAAAGTTTCAAATCAGTTCCTTGGCTCTCATAGTTCCTTCCCTCGACCCCAGGGACTGGTTTGCTGCTTTTGACCTCAAGGACACTTATTTTCATATAGCCGTAAGACCCAATCACAGAAAGTACCTTCAGTTCATGGTGGGGAGCAATCATTACCAGTTCATGGCCCTGCCTTTTCGGCTGTCGTTTGCCCCAAGGGTATTCACAAAGTGCATAGCGACTGTTGCAGCACACTTGCGAAGACAAGATTTTTCCCTACCTGGATGATTGGCTCATCAGGGGCCACTCCCCGGAGCAAGTCTGTAAGAGTCCCGCGCCCGGGCGGGCGTGAAGGGCGCCCCCTGCAGGTGCTTCTGGGGAATTAGCAGAGAGGGGGTTGCCCTTTTTCTGTACAGAGTCAATGGCTCCCAACCCCTCAGGCGGGCGGAGCAGGTACAGTACAAAGTCAGTGGCCCCAGCCCCCAGGCAGGGCAGGGCAAACACAGTATAAATCAGTGGCCCTAGGCCCCCAGGCAGGGCAGGGCAAACACAGTAGAAGTCAGTGGCCCTAGGCCCCCAGGCAGGGCAGGGCAAACACAGTAGAAGTCAGTGGCCCTAGGCCCTCAGGCAGGGCAGGGCAAACACAGTAGAAGTCAGTGGCCCTAGGCCCTCAGGCAGGGCAGGGCAAACACAGTATAAGTCAGTGGCCCTAGGCCCTCAGGCAGGGCAGGGCAAACAGAGTACAAAGTCAGTGGCCCTAGGCCCTCAGGCAGGGCAGGGCAAACAGCCCAGAGTCAGTAGGCCTCAGGCCCTTCAGGCAGGGTGAGGCAAACACAGAGTCAGTAGGCCTCAGGCCCTTCCGGCAGGGTGAGGCAAACACAGCAACCTCTGGATAGGGTTGCTGAGGTTGGTGTGCGCTGGGTGGTTAGGGAAAAGGGGTGAGGGAGGGGGACGCAGGCCCACCCACTCCACTGCGTCCCAGCCCAGGGCCCTATTCAGTGGCAGAGGCGTCTGCCACTGTGGTCAGCGGGGCTCCGGCCAAAACACGCTGACCCTGGGTTGCTCCGCCCTCACTAGGCGGTAGCCAACCGCCCCTGGGCTCCTTCCTCCCCCCCTGGGGTTTGGGGTACCTGTGTCCACCGAGTCTTCCTCTGAGTCTGCAGGGTAGGTGGCTCAGGGGATCCCAACCAGCCCCTCGGTGTCCATAGGCGGGAGGTCCGGGAACTCCTATGGCTCCTCAGCTGAGGGGAGCTCCTCGAGGTCGTAGGATCCTCCGGCGGGTGTCGGTTCCTCAGGGTCCTCCGCCGAAGGGAGTTCCTTCAGATCACAGGGGTTCAGTGGCAGTTCAGGTTCCTCCGATTCCTCCGGGGAGAGGGGCTCCACCCTTGGTTCCCAGGGAAGCCAGGCAGGCTTTCCCCGGCCTTTCGGTACAGGAATCCCCTCCCAGTCGCTGGGGCCTGGTAGGCTGGGCGGGCCATACTGCCCCTCAGCCTGGGGTCCCTGCAGTCGGCCTTTCGTCCCGGCCTAGTCCGTGGCCCTTGAGGCAGCACCTCCTGCCTCCATGGCTGCTTCCCCCCCACTGAGCGGTCTGGCTGGGCTTTTATACCGCCCCTTCCTGCCTGGGCCCCGCCCCTCCACTTCCGGGGCGGCCGGCCTGTAGTACGGCTTTCTGGCCAGTGGGGGCTTTCAGGCCTATCCTCTGACCCTGGCTCAGAGGAAGGCCAGCGTCCTTTTCTACAAGGTCCACACCGGGATTCATGTGACCCGCAAACTGTGCACCAAGCTTGGCCTCCTCCTGAACCTGGAATAGTCACAGTTAAGACCCACTTGGAAGATTGAGTTCATACGGGCTCACAGAGACTCAGTGAGGGCCAGAGCCTCCCTCCACCTTTCCAGATTTCATTCGATGTCTATCATCATTTCAAACCTGCACCACTCCCCCACGACAACAGCAAGGCACTGCCTCCAGCTGCTGGGTCACATGGGAGCATCCACGTACGTGGTGAAGCTAGCCTGCCTATTCATGAGGCTGCTATAGTCCTGGCTGGCGAAGGTGTATTACCCACGCCACCACCCCTTGGAGAGGGTGGTCACCCTCCTGGGAGAGTGCTGGAAACCCTCAGAGTCTGGCAATCACCAAGGTTTGCACTGCAGGGAGTCCCTTTTGAGATCCAAAGCCCCTCCATGACCCTGATCACAGAGGCATCAGACCTGGGATGGGGAGCGCACACCAGCTCCAACCTGAGTACACAGAGCAGGTGGTCGGGGAGGGAGCGCCCCTTTCACATCAATGTGAAGGAGCTGAGGGCAGTCTGTCTAGCCTGCCAGGTGTTCCTTGACCAGCTCAAGGGCAGAATGGTTCAGGTACTCACAGACAACAGGGCAGTGATGTCTTACATCAACTGCCGGGGGAAGCCCACTCATCAGCCTTCTGGAAGGACGCAATCCACCTGTGGGAGCTAGTGATCAAACACAGCTTCCACTTGATAGCCTCACACCTCTTGGGCATGAGGAACACCCAGGCGGACAGACTCTGGAGGCATTTCCTACCCCAGCACGAATGGTCCCTACACCCAGAAATGGTAATGGACATCTTCAGCAGGTGGGATTACCCCAAGGAGGGCCTATTTGCGACCAGTGAGAACCGCAAATGCCAACTCGTCTGCTCCCTCAGGGGCAGAGAGTAAGGTTCCCTATCGGATGCCTTCCTAGTGAGCTGGTCAGGGCCCCTTCTGTACGCGTTTCCCCCAATACCCCTGGTGCACAGAATGTTGCTGAAAATCGAAAGGGACAAAGCAAGAGTAATTCTGATAGCCCCGGCATGTTACATGCTGCTGGACTTGTCCACACACCCACTCCGGATCCTCCCAGGGAGGAAGGACCCACTAACCCAAGACAACGGCCACCTTCTACACCCAGATTTGAGCTTCCTGCACCTGACGGCATGGATGCTCTGTGGCTGAACCCAGACGAAAAAGCATGCTTCCAAGAGGTTCAGCAGATCCTGGTGGGTATTAGGAAGCCCTCCACATAAGCTACATACAAGGCAAAGTGGAAACGCTTCACCCTCTGGGCAATGAACTGGGGAGTCCCCCCCAAGAGCACACCTATTCAGGCGATTTTAGACTACCTCTGCCACCTAAGGGGCAAAGTCTAACCCTGTCCACCTTGGGGGTCCACCTGGCAGTGATATCGGCCTTCCACCAATCATTTGACAGTGTCACACCCTTTGCCTCATGAGCGTAAGGTTCCTCAGGGGAATAGAAAGACTCTACCCTCAGTAAAGGACCCCATGCCCCATTGGGACCTTAACCTGGGTGTAAGGGCCAGAGTCAGGGCCAGGGAACATGGCCGCCCAGGAAGATAGATGGGAGCACCAGGCCAACCCCCGGAAAGGGGGTTGAGCCAGCTGGACCAATCAGGGCCGACAGGAAGCCAGAGGGTGGGACCCTACCAGGCAGTATAAGAACGCGGCCCTCTCCCTCAGTCAGGGCCCAGACACCAACAGGGAAGCACCGCGCCTCACTGCTCAGGAGCCAGGCACTAGGCCCAGGGCAGGAGAAGGCTTGGCCTCGGCTTCCCACTGCCTGGGGCCCTGAGGACCGCCCCCGGTGGCACGGACCCAGGTGGGTGGAGGAGGCACCTGCCTCCTGGGAGCAGATTGATCCCTTGTCTCTGGAGATCCCAGCCCCCCAAGCCTCTGGCCCTGAGCCTTGGAGTGTGGAGACACGGGACGGGCCCTGTGACCTGGAGGAGCTACCTTTGGCTGCAGACCCTCCAGACCAGTCCTGTGACCTGGAGGAGCTGCCTTGGGCTGAGGATCCCAGGGAACCACCTGCTGCCCCGGAGCCCTACGGACCACAACCCCCCGACGGCCCCTGTGACCTAGAGGAGCTGCCCTTCCCCGAGGAACTAGACGAGACTCTGCCAGCCTTGCCACCCCCCGACGAGCTGGATGGCTTTGGGAACTTCCCCATGGCGGAATACCCCGGTGTCTACTAGGTGTGGAGATCCAGGTACCCCAAACCCCAGGGTGGGAGGAAGCAGCCCAGGGCAGTTGGCCACCGCATGGTGCGTGGCAGGGCCGCCGAGGGTCAGCGTGTTTCAGCCGGAGCCCCACTGACCACAGTGGCAGACGCCTCTGCCATTGAATAGGGCCCTGGGCTGGAACACAGTGGAGTGGGTGGGCCTGCGTCCCTCTCCCACGCCCCTTTTCCCTAACCAGCCGTAGCTTACAAACCGCTAGGAAGCCAAAACAGAGGTTTATGGGTTGTGCCTGCCCTGCCTGGGGAAAAAGGGCAACTGACTCTTTGTGCCTGCCCCCACCCTGCCTGGGGCTGGGGCAGCTGACTTTGTATCCTGCCTGCCCCGCCTTGCCTGAGGGCTGGGGCAACTAACTCTGTGCTGTGTGCTGCCTGCCCCGCCCTGCCGTGGGCCAGGCCAGGTTTATATATAGAGACTCGCCCTTCCCTGGGCCAGAGACTGCTGCCTGCCCCGCCCTGCCGTGAGCCAGGCCAGGCCTGTTTATAGAACCTCGCCCTTCCCTGGGCTAGAGACTGCTGCCTGCCCCGCCCTGCCATGGGCCAGGCCAGGCTTATATAGAGAGACTCGCCCTTCCCTGGGCTAGAGACTGCTGCCTGCCCCGCCCTGCCTTGGGCCAGGCCAGGCCTGTTTATAGAACCTCGCCCTTCCCTGGGCCAGAGACTGCCTTGTGCTTACCCCGCCCCGCCTGAGGGCCGGCAATTGACTGAGACTCTGCTGGCTCAGCCCCACCGGAAGGGCTGGGACCCAGAACCGGGTGACTAGAGGAGTGCCCCACTGCCGCTAATTCCCCAGGTGCACCTGAAGGGGGCGCCCTCCAAGCCCGCCCGTAACGAGGGGCCCCTACACTGGGGCTGAATGCATTGATTGGGCCCCCGGTATGAGCCCTTGGACACATGTTCTCTCCTAGTCCTCTCGTGGAAAGTGTCCTTCCTAGTAACCATCACCTCGGCCAGAAGGGTCTCCAAGCTAAGGTCACTAGCCTTGGAACCCCCCAATACAGTGCTCTTCAAAGACAAAGTGCAGCTGAGGTCTCATCCAGCCTTCCTACCGAAGGTGGTGTCCCCTTTCTACATCAATCAATGCATCTTTCTCCCAGTGTTCTTCCCGGAACCCCATATCAGAGAGAACCAGAGGAGATGGCATACCTTGGACGTCAAATGGGCCCTCTCAATCTACATTGAAAGGACGAGGGCATTCCAAAAGATGACTCAACTCTTTGTAGTGGTTGCAGAGCGTATGAGAGGACAAACAATGCAGCTCCTCCTGGATAACGAGCTGCATCAAGGACTGCTGCCCGTCACGCAAAAGTCCCCCTACCTGGCCCAGTCAGAGTGCACTCTACAAGGGCCCAGGCCTCGTCGACGACCTTCCTAGCACAAGTTCCAACTCAGCAGCAACTTGGTCCTCCGTGCACACATTTACCTCACATTATGCCATTGTGCAGCAAGCAAGAGATGATGCGGCATTTGATAAAGCCATACTACAAGCAGGAAAGTCCTAACTCCACCCACATTCCTTAATAAGGCTTGTTAGTCGCATACATCTGAATGCATGTGAGCAGTGCTCAAAGAAGAATAGAAGATTGCTTACTTGTAAGCGTCATTCTTTGAGATGGGCTGCTCACATACATTCATTCTCCTCCCTCCGTCCCTGCTTTTTGGAGTTAGCGGAAAGAAGGAACTGAAGGGGGGGCAGGGTCAGCACCACCCATATACCGTGGCCGGAGTGCGGGACTCCATGGGGTGGTGGCTGCTAACCCTACAGGGACAGGCTAGGGCAAAAAGGTTTCCCGAAAACTCTGCACTGCAGCACGTACACCTACATCTGAATGTATGTGAGTAGCCCTTCTCAAAGAAGGACGCTTACAGGTAAGCAATCTTCTGATTTAATTGCACTCTCTGTATGTGTCCAGTAGTGACTGACTGTGCATTTGGCAAATTGATATTCTGCTGGCATTCTTTACAGAACTGGAATAGAAATTGTTTGGGTGCAGCTTCAGTTATGGTTTCTCATGTCTCTAGTGTTTGAAATAGACATACATGCAGTGATGGTAACATACTTTCTTAATGAAAGAAAAACTTGTACTTGTTAACATGGATGCATTACAAAAATTACATGGTTTAAGAACTGGCAGGCTGCCAAGAAAACACCAAAAGCAGCATGTGAAACAAACAGCAAATAACAAACCAAAAGCAATATACCATTAAGTACATAACACAAACACGAAAGGTGCAAAACAGTGAAACCAGTGCAAACAAAGCAAATTTAAATCCCTGGTTTCTGCATGTTTCCCTGGCTCTCAGTTCTCCTTTCCCTTTCTATCATGCATTTGGTGCCGGTGCCGAGGGAAGGAGGATGGCTCGAGCAGGGAGGACTGCAGAGGAGTGGATGTCTGCCCTGGGTACATTTGCTCTGTCCGTTCATTGCTGGCTACATGGACATCCAACAATGGTATTGTCCAATGCCTTCTTGCCTGCAGGACATGGTGCCACGGAGGGGACTCAGGACATGGTGTGGGCAGTGCAGATCCTGCTCTTTTGTGTCCAGTAGCATCGTAAGCAGCCTCTCAGAGAGGTTTTTCTGCTGTGCTCTGTCTTTCTCAAGCAACGTTCCTGCTCCTGCAACTGCAATGCAAGTCTCCCTATGCTGTGTAGCCTCTGTGCCAGAGGTGGCTTTAGGGTTAGGCGAAGCAGACGACTGCCTAGGGCCTCAAACAGTAAAGGTCCAGTTCTGCAATTTCACATCTCTGTTCTTACAGAACTTTTGGGTGGTCCCACTGGATGCTTATCTGGCTTACTGTGTTTGATGTACTTACATTGTTTTGGAGTCTTTGTCAGCTGTTCTTTAAATTCTTGGCCTTCCTGATTCTGTTTTTACCATTTATTGCCAGAGTTTACGCTCCTTTCTATTTTCCTCAATAGGTTTTAAGTTCTGCTTTGAAAGGATGCCTTTTTGTCTTTCACTGCTTCTTTTACTTGCTGCTTAGCCATGGTGGCACTGTTTTGGTCCCCTTGCTGTGTTTTCTTATTTGCGGTATACATTTAAATTGAGTTGCTATTATGTAGGGATTTCACTTTTGGCCCTGATCCTTTTAATTTGTGTTTAACGAACTTCCTCATTTTGTGTAGATCCCCTTTCTGAAATTAACTGCTATCATGGCGGGCTGCTTTGGTGTCCCCCCCCTGTACAGGGATGTTAAATTTTATTATGTTCAGCTCTGTTCTCCTCTTGGACCAGATCCTGTGCTCCACTTGAGACTAAATTAAGAATAACCTCTCCACTTGCGGGGTCCACAAATAGCTGCCCAAATAACAAAGGGAATAAAAGTGATCTGGGTAATTACAGGACTGTTAGTTTGACCTTGGTAGTACACAAGGCCTTGGGAAAATTTTGAAAGAGAAAGTACTTAAGGATATTGACAATAACGGTAACTGAGGTAAAATACAACATGGCTTTACAAAAGGTAGGTCATGCCAGACCAACCTGATCTTTTTTGAGAGGATAACAGATTTTTTTGGATAAGGGGAATGTGGTGGACCTAATTTACTTAGATTTCAGCAAGGCATTTGATTCCACATAAGGAATTACTAGTTAAGTTAGAAAAGATGGGGATTAATATGAATATAGTAAGGTGGATAAAGAACTGGTTAAAAGGGAGGCTACAGCAGGTCATACTGAAGAGTGAATTGTCAAGCTGGAGGGAGGTTACTAGGGGAGTTCCTCAGGGACTGGTCTTGGGACCAATTTTATTTAACCTTTTTATTACTGGCACAAAAAGTGGGAATGTGCTAATTAAGTTTGTGGATGACACCAAGTTGGGAGGTGTTGCCAATACAAAGAAGGATCAGGATATCATACAGAAAGATCTGGATGACCTTGTAAACTGGAGTATTAGGAATAGGATGAAATTTAATAATGGGAAAGTGCAAGGTCATGCATTTATGGATAGATAACAAAAAATTTTCCTTTAAGTTGCGGACACATCAGTTGGAAGGGATGGAGGAGGAGGAGGACCTGAGAGTACTGGTTGATCACAGATGACTATGAGCTGCCAATGTGATGTGGCTGTGAAAAAAGCTAATGCAGTCCTGGGATGCATCAGAAGAGGTATATCGAGTAAAGATAGGGAGGTGTTAGTGCCGTTATAAAAGGTGCTGATGAGACCTCATTTGGAATATTGCGTGCAGTGCTGGTCCCCTATGTTTAAAAAAGATTAATTCAAAGTGGAACAGATGAAGAGAGAGGCTGATCCACGGAACTGAAAACATGCCTTATGAGAGGAGACTAAGGAGGTTGGCTTCTCTAGCCTAACCAAAAGAAGGTTGAGGGGTAGTATGATGGCTTTCTATAAATACATCAGAGGGATTAATACCAGGGAGGGAGAGGAATTATTTGAATATAGCACCAATAGTGACACAAGAACAAATGGTTACAAACTATCCATCAGGAAATTTAGGCTTGAAATTAGACACAGGTTTCTGCAATAGGGATCATCAAAGAATAAAGTTCTGGAATAGCCTTCCAAGGGGAGCTGGGAAGGGAACGGGCAGAGGAGCTGCACCGGGAAGGGAGAAGGGAGGGGAAGGGCAGCGCAGCAAAGGGGAAGGGATTGGGGAGCCAGTGCAACAAAGGGGAGCCCGCAGGGCAGGGGAAAGGGAAAGTGTCAGAGAGTCTGCGAGTTTGGGGAAGGGAAAGAGCAGCCCACACTGCCCCAAGTGCGGCAGGGGAAGGGGTCAAGGACCCCAGGTGGTACTGTGCTAAGAAGGGGGTCAGGAAATGTACTCAGACACACTTCGGCCCCTGGCCGGTGTCCTGCCTTCCAATCTGACCCCCGACACCGAATGAGTTTCACACCTCTGGGTTAAAGGCTTATTGCAGTAGTGGGTGGGTGAGGTTTTGTGGCCTGCATTGTACAGGAGTTCAGACTAGATGATCATATCGGTCTCTTCTGACCTTGGGGTCTATAACTCTCATTAAAATGTCCAAAGACTTTATCTCTGCATTCCATCCTGAGGTGATATGTACCAGTCAATATGGGGATAGCAGAAGTCCCCCATTATTGACGAGGTTTTTATTTTTATGGCTTCTCTAATCTGCCTGAGCATTTCTCAGTCACTATCGCCATCCTGGTCAGGTGGTTAGTAGTATATCCCTATCACTATGGTCTTATTATTCAAGCCTGGAATTATTATCCAGAGAGAGTCTATGGTACAGTTTGTTCATTTAAGAATTTTACTTCATTTGTCTCCATGCTTTCTTTCATATACACCCCATCATTCCCCCACCCATATGACCTATTCTGTCCCTCCAATATATTTTGTACTCTGGCTTTACTGAATCCCTTTGTACCTCATTCCACCAAGTTTCTATGATTTTTTTTATTATATCAATAGTCTCATTTAATATGAGACCCTCAAGTTGACCCATCCTGTATTTAGACTTCCCAAATTTGTAGATAAGCACTTTAAAAAATTGTCACTTTTAGCAATTATGTGAAGTAATTGAATGGGACTCTTTTTCATTTAATTGTTTCTTATCAGATCCTACACATGTTTTATCATCTTCCATCGTCTCTTCTTTCCTGGGATAGAGAGAATATCCATTAGTAGGTCCTCCCCAAGGGATGTTTCTGTCCAAACCTGGGATAGAGACAGAACAACAATTTATAACAAAGATGTTTAATTAAAGTTTTTCCACCTTCTCTCTAGTAATATCTACCAGTATCTTGATGCTCCTCCATGTGTTAGTTCTTCCAAATTACTTGCTGCATCTTTTCAATGTACAATTCTTGTCGCTCATTTGAGAGCTCCTTATTGTGACCATCTGAGGTCTGAAATGTGAGCAGTCAGGACTCCTGGATCTCCTTTATCCTAGAGGCTGGGGATAGTCACACAAGGACTATCTAACCCTAGCTCTGCCACTGCCTGCCCATTTGACCCTAGGTAAATCACTTCACCTTCCTCTGCCATAGTTTCTCCATCCAGAAATGGAGGACAATAATCTTGCCCTTCCACTCTTACTGGGAGGGGTGGCTGTGAGGATCCATTCAAGAGTTTCTGTGCAGCCCTGTACACACCCTGCTCAAAAGAAGGGCAAAGAACAGCAGCAAAGGACAGCTTTCCAATTTAGGAAGGATAATCTGGTGAGAAGATGAGGCTTTTATACATCTTCTGAAGTGTGGTGGGCGCGCACTGATTACAGCCAGGTGTGGAGAGGGTGGACCACTGGGTTCTAGCTCCATCTTTGAGGGTATTTATCCTTTATTGGCTAGAACAGATGTCTGGCCTGTCACCCCTCTGGAGCTGGTTGTTCTGGACATCATGCACTAAGCCTGGAGGAGACTCGCCCTGGGCTATGGCAGCAGAGGCTCAGGATCCCACGTCCCAGAATGTCTGGAGTCAGGGGTGGAGATGGAACACGGTGGAAGCTGCCACAGAGCCAATCAGAAACCAGAGCTGGGAGACAAAGGGTGTGGTTTTCATTTGGTTTTCAGCTGTTGGTGGAGAGGAGCGGAGGGAGACACATCACAGCTTGGGAAGTGCCCATTGGCCTCCCCACTGTCACTGAGAGGAGACCCAGAATCCCCCTGGTGGGTCCCTGACGGTGACAGTGGGACTGTGACAGCCACAGAGCCTACATTATTTCCCTGATTCTTTTAAAATGACAATAAAATCCCCATAAAATATTTCTTAATTGGGGTTTATATCTATCTGAATTTGGTACAGTGCTCATATCACTTAATTCCTACCTTAGTGCATATGACAAAACCTAGAGGTTTAGATGCCTAAGTACTCCCGGCAATCATGGTTAAAGTCATCCCGTAACTGTTTCAGCTGCAGAACAAAGCTTTTCCCTGTTAAAACCAGTGAGGACATACTTACGCTCAGGGCCTTCCTTTTGGGGAGCCAAGGGGGCGACCATCCCTGGCCCTGCGGTTCGGTGGGCCCCCACGCAGCCGCACCGGCTGCAATCATAGACCTGTAACCACTGGCGGTGGTGTGCGGTGCTGGGATCAGGCAGGCAGCTGGAGACAGGATTGGGGCCAGGCAGTGGGGGGGATGGGTGAAAGATGAACGTGGGAGGAGGGCAGCATAAGGCTAGAGGCCAGGTGGTGGAGGGCAGCCAGGTGACCAGCGTCCACGTGAGGCCGGCAGGACTGGGCTGAGCAGCGTGAGGGGTCGGCCTGTGAGTCTCAGGGGGAGTGCAGCAGGAGGATCAGTGAGGCCAAGGTCAGCAGATCAGCGTGACACTGTAAGGTGAGGTGGGTCCAGGATTGGGGCCCGGGGCTCAAGGGGGGCAGAGAGTTGGGGCTGGGTCCCATTTCCATGCTGGGGGAGGGGGAGCGTGGTTTGCAATTGTGCAAAACAAACCAGGAGTCCTGTGACCCTTTTAAAGACCAACACATTTATTTGTCACATGCGCTTTCGTGGGGGAAAATCCCCCTTCCTCTGACGGTCTGAAATGGGACTCAGCCCTAACAGGCTGTTCCCCCTTGAAACCCTCACCCCTGACCCCGGCCTCATATGCTACCCTGCACCCCCCCCGCCCGGCTCCTTTGCCCCTGCATTGCCCTGACCTCCTTCACACTGGCCTTTCAGCACTGACCCTCCCCCTGCACCCCCATCTTCCCCAGTAGAGGCCATTTCAGACTGGCTGCTAGCAGGCTTCAGGGGAAGAGGGCGGGGGAAGTAAGTGGAGTTGCGGCTTAGGGAAGCCACGAATGGGATTCCCAGGGCCCAGTCCAAGAGATTGTGGGAGCCTCTGATTCTGGACCCCAGGGAAGGTGTGTGGGTCCTTCACTGTTTCCTTGGGCAGCATTGAGTAAATCAACATTCTGTGCCTCAGTTTCCTCAGCCAAAAAGCAAGGCTGTAAAATGCCCACCCTTGTTGAGATCCTGGCTGTGCATCTCCCTCCCATTCCTGCCGCAAAACACCTTGAGATCCCAGGGGGCTGTAGGAAGGTTATGGTAATTCATTTCCTATATATCAGTAATGGGGGGCTCCACACAGACTGATTTGCCCTGGGTCCCACTCACGGCCAGGGACAGCCCTGCCTACACTCAACCATGGGATGTGTGGATCTATGGGATGGAAAGCAGCTGGCTTCCTTCACTGTTTTCCTGGGCAGCATTGAGTGAAATGTGCCTCAGTGCCTTCCATATCTGGCTGCAGGGGCAGGCGCGTGACTCCTGCTGCATCAGTGGGTCGCATGGCTCAGGCCAGACCCCTTTTTTAGAATTCCCTGATAACCCCAAGGAGCAGCAGCTGTGCCTGGCCCCTTCCTCCTTCCCATGCCTGGGGCTCTGCTCACCTGTGGGAGAGGATTCATAGTCCCAGCTGCAGGGAGCCTCCAAGGAGTTGCTGCTGTCCTCTCGGGAGCATGCAGACTAGGGGACTGGGACCCCCCATCTCCTGCTCTGGGGAGGCGGGGAGGCCTGGAGAGAGCAGGCAGGGCGCTGTCTCTTGCTGGCCTGTTGGGCTGGGCTCCTGGGGGCTGGCCTTCCAGCAGAAGCAGCCCTAGAGATGTCTGGTCCAGCTCCCATCCTGCTTTGCATCTCGCTTGACCAGCTGGGACGTGGGCCTCCTCTATCTCCTGCTGGACGTCTCCTCTGGCCTCCCGGGCCCTGCCACTGGTTCTGGACTCCTTCTGCACAGAAAGGCCAGGTGCGTCCATCTCCTCAGCAGGCCAGGTGCTGCTTCTCCCCCCCCCGCTAGGATGCGGGGACGCTCTCCTCTTGGGGCTGATGGTAGCTGATTCCCTGTGGTGCGGGGGCCACCCGCACAGCCCTCCTCTTCAGCATCCACCGTAGCACATCCATTCTGGAACTGAGCAGGGAGAAGCAGTGAGTCTCGGCAAAGCAGCCTCTCTTCAGTGTACCTGTCTGCCCCAGCTGTGCACTGGGGCTGGGACCTACACCCTTGGCCAGAGCTCACAGGCAAGGCAGCTTGCAGTCCTCCCTCCTCCCCAGCTCCAGCCTGGGGCAGCCGGGGTGTCTCAATGTGGAGAGCAGTTTGGTGAGAGTCTGAGATATGCAGTTAATCAGAACAAGCAGCTCCCTCCTCCATGCACATCTATCAAAAGCAAAAGCAAAAATAAGGCAGCCAAAGCAGCCAAAAAGGGAGCACAAAGAGGTCCAAACTGGCAGCACCAATTACCCCAATAGCCACTGATCGGGGAACACCCCGTCGTCAAATCTGTACCCATTAGTAGTACAAGGGGCCTACCGTCAATCAAACTTTAGCCCCGCCCACCTGTCACCAGAAGTCCCGCCCACCTGTCACCGGAAGACCCGCCCTCAGGTCACCTGACATCCGGTCCCGCCACCGGCCACCGAAAGTCCTGCCCCATCCGGTCACCTGACATCTGACCCCGCCCCGACCACCGGAAGTCCCGCCCCATCCGGTCACCTGACATCCGACCCCGCCCTGACCACTGGAAGCCCCGCCCCACCTGGTCACCTGACATCCGGCCCCGCCCTGACCACCGGAAGTACCGCCCCAGCCGGTCACCTGACATCTGACCCCACCCCCGGCCCCACCTGTCAGCGGAAGTACCGCCCCATCTGGTCACCTGACATCCGACCCCACCTGTCAGCGGAAGTCCAGCCCCATGACATCCGATCTCGCCCCCAAGCTCTGACTTCCGGCTGACCAGCGTCACCTGATCGGAAGTGGGCATTGCGACCCTTTCCCCACCCATCGGGGTGCGTTTCACCCCGAGAGCGGGGTTGGCCGGGAAAGGGCACGTGGCGGGGGTGGGGCGACCCTCTGCCAATCGGAGTCGTCCCGGAAGGGTGCGGCGGTTGGTCGGGGCGGCAGCGCCGCCCCCCTGGAAGTCTCGGGCCTTTTTAAAAGCGGAAGACCACGAAGGTGGTTTCTCGAGACCGCGTGGTTTGCAGCTCGTGGAGAACATGGATGCCTTCGCCACCCCCGTGAGACCTCCGCACTTTGTTTTGACTCCTAAAGTGTTGGCCCCCTGGCGTAGAAAGCGGTACATCAGCAGCAGTTCTGAGGAACAGGGAGAAATCAAGGACAGCCAGAGCCCTTTGGCTCAGCCTTTGTTCGATACGCCAGAACCCGAAACCCAAGAGATCAGGAAGCGGCCTGACAGACTCTCACTGGCACCAACAGACCAGGAGAAAGGAGAAGAGGAGGCTCAGGTAAAGGAACAAGCATGGGTTGCTATCCTCATAGCTCTAAAAAGCTAAAAGGGTGGTGGTGGATTCACAGCTCTTTCTTTCTTTTTTCTGAAAAATCTCTCTTGTGTTTCAGGAACCCCCAGACAATATTGCAGCGGATGAGAAAGATGAAGCTGGCCCGCCTTGTTTTTGCTCAACGCCGGTACTCACTGATGAAGAGGATGAGGCCAGGGATGAAGCCTATATGGAGTTTAAGAGAAGGCTCGGCCTGGAAACATTTGAACCACTGCCACGTCGCCAGCGTAAAAAACTCATGCGGTGTGTTGTGCGTGTTGCTGTTTCTGCTTCCCTTAATTACTGTCTTAAGGAAAAGATGTTCCAAGATTGTGAAGGCTGTGTCATAGACGCTCCAGGCCAACGGCACCATGACTGTGTGCAGTGGACTTCAGAGGATGCAAACTCTGGGTTGTGTGCGCTGAACTATGTTTTGAAAGTTTGTTAAACATTGTTATTGCCACGAGTTACGTTATGGAATGTCTGTACGTAACTAAAAAACATTTAGACCTAGGGATGACCTTGGTACGCGCAGTGCAATTCGATCCAGACCCTAGCAGCGTTCTAAAGAAGATGACTGAACCGGAGGATGCCCGTTTGGAGCATTGTATGGACCGGCTGGTCCGCACAAATTGTTACAGAAGTCTACTTAGGAAGCAGACTATGCGTAAGAAATACAAAAGGATTAAGTTAGAGAATGCTGAGGGGTCATACGCGAGATATAAACCATCTTGTTAGCTGTAAATAAATGCATCTCTGGAAAAGGCCTGCATGGGTCTCAAATGTAAGTGTTTATTTCAAGGTTGCCACAGGTCTTTTAAATAAAAATGTTTTTTGTGAACTTACAGCAAAAAGCTGAAATGTGTGTAGCAGCATTCTGTGGGGAAAAAAACAAACCCCCAAAAATATCTGTTTAAAAAAAGCCAAAGGGTTAGAGCATGGAACAGGGGCTCTGGCTCACCACCCCATTACAAGGAGCCACCCTTTGTTTTCAGCCAGGGTAAAGTTATCAGGTAGTTAGGTCTGATGGGCCTAGGTCACAGTAAAGGAGGTTGCTGAGTGAATGCTATTGGATAGTTTACAGCAGCCTTGAGAGTTTGTAGATCACGATTGGACAGTTTAAAAATACAACCTCAGGAATTTCTGGGTCAGTTTTTTTTGTTTGTTTTTTTTCTCCTCTTTTGTTTCAACCAGGGCTAGAGTTTTCAGGTAATTAGGTTTGATGAGCTTAGTTCACAGTTAAGGGTGGAGGCTGAGTGGAACTGTAGAGCTCTGATTAACAATAAATTAACTTTAAGGAAAAAAAAAACCCTTTCCTTAACTTTTAAAAACCCCACAGACAGTTTTAAAACCAAATTTCAGGAATTTTTTTTCTAGCAACTCAGTCATTATAAGATTAAAATCATACATTAACAAAAATCAAAGCCCTCCTTGAAATGTTTTAAAGAAGCCTCCCCCCATACTTTTAAAAAACATATGTTGTAAGAACATTTAAAAGCTATAAGTATGTGTAGAGTGCTTGCTATGGCTGTGGCACATCTATTTTATGTAAGGATTGGAAGAAAGTACTCTCACCATGAGGAGTTCTTAGATGCTATCAGACAGTTTTAAAACCAAATTTCAAGTGTAGCAGCATTTTGTGGGAAAAAACAACCCAGAAATACTTTATTTGAGTGAATGTTACAAAAAAAGGTCAAACAGACATGGTTTTAGATAAAGGAAGTGATTGGTCATCCAGGTTACAGTACAGATCATTTGGGAAGTAACAGGTAAAGGTAAGGATGGGAAGTACAACCAGTACATGATCTACAGTATTCAGGATGGGGGGAGTCAAAGGACTGCAGGGCTGAGGAGCAAGAGGTCAGAGATTCGGGATAAACAGCTTAATATGGGAGGGATACTGAGTATGACGATATGGGGAGCACATATGATATTGAGGGTGGTTTATCCTGGAATGCGAATAGGGAGGGTGGGTAAAGAATCCATAGGGAGATATGTTCTCACGCAGAGAGGTGGGGGGAGGGGACAGCAGAGCCCCCTGGTGGTAGATGTGGAGGTGGACCCTTATTCCTCCTGGTACTGTCTATGCCCGGTGATATGTTCGATGTAGATGTCTCGGGACCATCTGATGGTGTCGGACACCATGAGGCGGCGCATTAGTCAGGCGTAGCGTCTACTGGAACAGGAACAGAACGTCCCCGCCAATCCCCCGGAAACACCCAAAACCTTTGACTCTGTTGCTCAGGAAATACTGGATAGTGTCGGTAAGCATTATAAGAGAAATGCAACCATATTGCTAAATAAGCTGGGACAGGATAAAAATATATCTTCGTGGAACGATAAAGGGGCTTTTGTGTACAAAGGCTCGGTGGTTAACGGGTCTAACATGCTCGACTTAGTCAAGGGCGTCACACAGACGCGTTCCGTTCCTAGCAAACATGTGCCCAAAGGCTGGGATGCGTTCATGAACGCCATGGCAGAACTAAACGTGCCATCGTCCGTCATGGGCAACGCGGCCAATAGAGATCTTTTGGAGAGCCTGAAGGCCTCAACGGC
>ML688538.1:52142-82002 GCA_007922175.1 Pelusios castaneus
CCACCGTCGTTCATTTTCCCCCTTCACAGATTTGAGAAGCTTCCACCCAGCTGTTAAACTTCTCGGGCCACCCCAGCCACTTCACCAGCAGCTGCTTTTTTCTCCCTCTTCCTTTCGCCGCTAGAACTTTTTCAATCCTGTAAACCCTGTCCTGCTTGGGGTTTACTTTTTGAAGTTCTTCGGGGTAAAAAGATCCAGCAACCATCTCACCCTCGTTAATCTTTTACTCGGTATACGGGCCTCCGGCCCGTGGTTAAGGCTTCGTCGACTATGAATATCTCATCGGTAAACGTTTGTTCATATCCTTTCTCAAAAGCTCCTTTGGTTTTAGACAGCCTCACATGGTCGCCTTTTCTAAAAGGGCCGGCAGCCGGTTTTACTTTTAAAGCGTCTCCGTATACTCTTTTCCACACCTTCAGAGAATTCGAGGAGTTAACATCAATGGGTCTGGCACGTATGGTTCTGTGAAAGCTCCGATTGTAACTCTTTATAAGCTCGGGTAACGCGTCGATGTAGCGAAAGGTGTTGCGGGAGGTAAAATATCTCCACATCCGAGATTTTAAAGTTCTGTTAAACCACTCCACCACCCCCGCTTTGACTTCATTATTAGTCACAAAATGGTGGACTCTTTAACAGCCCGCTTAAAGGTTTGTTTAAAAATTCTTTTCCCCGATCGGTTTGTAATTTTTGAGGCACGCGACCTTCGCTGAAAATGGCTTTAAAGGCCTTGGCTACTTCACCTCCCGTCTTGTCTTTGAGGCCTAAGGCCCAGGCATATTTGGATAGAATGTCTATCGCTGTTAAGATGTACTTAAAACCGCTGTTGTGTCTGGAGAATCTTTGCATATCCACCAAATCCGCCTGCCATTGCGCGTCCACGTCTGAAATGACCGTCTGGTTTCTTTTAAAACGTATACGGGCCGGTTTGTGTAAAGAGTAAGCCTCCTGGTCCGAAAGCCGAGCGGTTACCTCACCCCTGTTCAAAGTTTCGCTATGCTTTTTGGCCTCTTGAAAAAGAGCGTTCACCCCTCCGAAGCTCCCCACTTCCCCGGGGGTGTAATAGATTTTTTTTAAAAGAGCCGCCTGCGTTGGCATGGCTGCCGCTTGTAACCGACGCAAGTATAAAGAAAACACGTTCACACCGGTGAATTTAAATGAGCTTTTTATTAATCGCCTGGTTTAGCGCCCCTTTTTACAGCACCCTGTGAAAATGGATGCCATCCATGAAGGAGTCTGAGCCGGTTCGCTCTCCCTCTTAGAGCTATGTTTCAAACAGGAACAAAAACAGCTGATGCAAGAAACATTTGCTCGCACGGGACTGCCGATGTGTAGGTTCTCAAAGGCCCGTATAAAGTCGTCGTTGAGCTACCGAGAGATTTTCAGAAAAAAAAAAAAAAAGAGCTCTAAGTCCCGAACGCCGCTTGCTTTGTACTTAACCCCCACCACATTCCCCTCCATAACCGTCACTTATCGTTCCTTTACCTGCACCGTTTTTTTTCCTTGGGCCTTGTCTGCCTCCGACTCCCATGAGCCTTCCTCCATGGGGGTGGACAGCGTGAGGCCATCAAGCTCGTCAGGCTGCTTCCCGGTCTCCTGGGTGTCCGGGTCCATCAACATCTTGGCCTCCTCCTCCTCCTCCTCCGAACCGTCAATGTCGCAGTGTTTTCTCCAAGGACCGTTAAAGGTTGGAGCCAAAACAAAGTGCGGAGGTCTCACGGGGGTGGCGAAGGCGTCCATGTTCTCCACGAGCTGCGAACCACGCGGTCTCGAGAAACCATCCTCGGAGTCTTCTGCTTTTAAAAAGGCCTGAGACTTCCAGGGGGGCGGCGCTGCCACCCCGACCAACCGCCACGCCCTTCCAGGACGACCCCGATTGGCGGAGGGTCGCCCCACCCCCGCCACGTGCCCTTTCCCGGCCAACCCCTCTCTCTGTGTGAAACGCGCCCCGATGGATGGGGAAAGGGTCGCAACGCCCACTTCCGATCAGGTGACCCTGGTCAGCCAGATGTCAGAGCTTGGGGGCGAGACCGGATGTCATGGGGCTGGACTTCCGCTGACAGGTGGGGTCGGATGTCAGGTGACTGGATGGGGCGGGACTTCCGCTGACAGGTGGGGCCGGAGGTGGGGTCGGATGTCAGGTGACCGGCTGGGGCGGGACTTCCGGTGGTCGAGGCGGGGTCGGATGTCAGGTGACCTGAGGGCGGGACTTCTGGTGACAGGTGGGTGGGACTTCTGGTGACAGGTGGGCGGGGCCAAAGTTTGATTGACAGTAGGCCCCTTGTACTACTCCCATTGTAAATTGAACAGCCTTGAAAAAGTAATGAAACCAAACAACAGCTACAGCAACAAAAGAGAGTAAATAATTGAAATTAAACAGTAGTCAAATAGTTTGCTTATAGCCAAAAGTAAAATGAAATAAAATAAAGCAATAAAAGTATAAATTGTTACAACAAAACAATAAAATGTTAATACAGCACTGCATAATCATAGCCCGTTTGGTACCAAAAAATCCTTCAATGCTGGTTCAAACAGTGGTTAAATGGACCCCGGAACCCTCCTAATCTCTGGGCCTCCTTCATGCATGTGCGCACCCCAGCCCAGGTAGGCATTTGCAACCACTTCTCAGTATCACATGCATCGGTTATCACGCCATACAAATATTTATAATTTTATATGGTATTTATGTCTATATCAATTATTGTCAGAAGCTAGCAAACACTGCATAACACACTAAGTATTCTGATCTTTGTATGCCCGATATGCACATTTCACTTCATTAAATGCAATGCAAAACTTGGAACACAAAAATTTTAAGTCATTTTCACCAAATTCCAGTGACAGCTCTGTAGTGAAATGGGATGGCTCAAGTGCTTCAACAGCATTGCTTAGATGTTTTGCGAGTTTGGCATCAATCTGGCATTCACACAGTCCACTTTGGCCTGGTAAAACTGACATTTAGAAATTTCAATTTGCTTGCCAGCATTCACAGACATGTTTACACATACACCTTTCAAAGATCCTGCAGCAATCGCCTCACAAGCCTCTTGGTAGAACTCTGAATCACACTTTCTGTGAGCTATAAACACCTGAACTTGCCGACTTATGAACTTACTTGCTATAGATAATGTTACCTCAGATTTTTGCAACACCAAGGACAGGTCTGAAAGTTCCTCCAGAGCACCAAGCATGAGATCCAAGTTTAACAAAAACTGGATTCTCTAGGTCTTTTGCCATGCCAGCAAATTTTGCCTTATCTTTCCCTTCTAATAAGAAATCAGTTAATTTTTTCAAAAAGTGGCTATAGAGGGCTGCATACAATGTGGCCACTAGAGGCAACCCAACATACATCAAGCACACATCCAATCCTATTAAGCTGGACTCCCAGACCACTCGCAGTCAGCCAACTCTCTCAAGCACTTCTGTGACTGACTATACAGAGCATACAATGAATCCACAAATGATTAAAGTGATTAACTTCACTGCAGCATTTGATAACATCAGCCACGGCCAAATCCAACCAGTGATTAAAACAATGCCAATTTATCAAAAGTGGAAATAATATTTTTAATTTTGCAGCAAATACTAGGCTTAATGCCTAACATGACAGAGGCTCCACCTACACCTAAACCAATCCAAGTATCTTTGGGAAATTCCTCCATGAACCCATGTGCTGTCAAACACTGCAGCAAAGCTAATACTACGCCATCAGCATCATTGCTACCTAGTTCAATCAGATCAAGAAAAAATGTAACAGGACCAATGTTTGCATCAAAAGTTATGCTCGAGTAAATTACAAGACAAGAAAGTTTACTTAAACTTGTGCTATCATCAATTAAAACAGAAATTTGCTGAGAAATGACACTAGAACACAAACTATGTTTCATCTTCACAGATATATGGTCTATGGTGTCAGCACAAACAACACTGGTATTCAAAACACAACCCATATCAACACCATTTAACTGCAGTAAGTAATAAGGTCTGGATGGTGACTGACCACCATCCAAATAAATGCATGCTAATCTAGTAACACTATCTCCAGGGGTCTCAAATTCAAATCTCCACGAGGGCCACATGAGGACTAGGATACTGGCCTGAGGGCCGTGTCACTGAAACCTTTTCATACAAGGAGTTATTATTAGAACTAGAGACCGCACTGCCTGGGTAGCCATATGACATCCTTCTAGGGGCCTAAACAAAAAACACATTTACTTTTAGAATTACTTCCATTCAAGATCCAAAGGGGTAACCATGTTAGTCTAGATCAGCCAAACAAAAAAAAGAGTCCTGTGGCACTTAAAGACCCACAAATTTACAAATTAACAACTACGTTTGTTAGTCTTTAAATGTGTCTCAGGCCTCCTCCCCTCCCCCCAAGATAGCAGTATCATTAGAAAGACAAAGAATAAGCAAATGAACACACTTAAAATTTTGCATTATAAATCAGTAGTTCCCAACCTTTTCGATTGAGGGACCAAAATACAGTTTTTAAAACCTTGAAGGGCTACCAGTTTATTTAATTAAAATAAATTAAAATTTTATTAATTGAATTAAAATTTATTGTAATTAAATTAATTGGGTTCAGTTTTAATTAATTGAATTAGAATTAATTGAAATTTAATTTTAAAACATTTTTTAAAAACCTTTTATAAAGGTTTTTAATTAAAATTAATTTTTAAAGGTTTTTTTAAAAAAAAAAAAAAAAGAAAGAAGAAAAGGAAAGAGAGAAAGAAAGGGCTGCTTGCATCCCCAAGCCTGGAGGGGAGGAGAGCAGCCATAGCCTGGCTCCCAGCTGCATGCTGGGACCGGGCATGAAGCGGACTGGGCCGGGCCCCCCAGCACGGAGCCCCTCAGGGGAACCCACCACACACCCCCAGTCCCTCTTAGGGAACCCGAAGCTGAGTCCTGTCCAACCTGGGCACTCCCTGGGCCCCCAGTTCCCACTCCATGGGCCCTCTGTTGCCCGGCAGCTCCCTGCCCCCAGCTCCGAGGCCCCAGCTCCTCGGCCCTCCTGTCAAAGGCTACAGCTGGGTGGCACTGATAAAGAATTTTGCTGTCTCTGTCTCTTTCTCAGCCTTGAGCTCTGGCTGTTTCTAGATTTGTATTGTTTTTCTCATCACTCTGTCTGGGACAAGTCTCGTTGACCTCGAAATGTTTTTACCAGGGCAGGGTGAAGTGCATCTGGGGAGGAGTGCCTTTTTAACCTATTAGAGACTGTATACAGATTTAAGTAAAGGCTTGCTAATCACACTTAAGAGATTTGCATTTTTCTTTGACATTCCCCGTCCCTACCCCACGACTGGCTCCGCAGCCTTCGACCTTCATGCCCCCCATTGGCTCCCCGGCCCCAGCTCCTCAAACCCTCCCGGTCACCACCCCCGACTGGCTCTGCAGCCCCCAAGTCTGACCCTCTTGTTCCCCAGTCCCTGTTCCCCAACCCCCCCAGTTCTCCATTGGAGCAGAACAGGCATTCTGCCGGAGTTTTATGGGTTCCTGGACCCCGGAACGCTGGCCAGCAAAATTTGCGGGCCCCAGAATGGCGTTCCAGTGTGTTCTGGCGTACTTTAACCCCTGGGTTCAAAACAGGAAAATAGAGGCCCAGAAGAAAACAAAATGGAAAATGCTGAGGAGACAATTGCCCAGTTTGTGCAGTAAACAACCCAAATATTTCTTTTCAAAAAGACCCATTCTGCCACTAATTAATAACATTGAATGAATGAATAACAATGAATAACATTAAGTTACCCACCAGGAAAACAAACCATTGTTATTGTTTAGTAACTATTTATACGATTACTAAATGAGTCCAGGCCTTTCCCAATGAAAGAACACTGCCTGTGTCATATCTAAAAGACTGGTAAATCATTTCTTCTCCGGATGGGGGCTCCCAAAAACAGTGACAGTAATAAGATTCCTCACTTCATGAGGAAAATTTTAAAATACACTTTAAAATGCCATTGTTTAACCTTAACCTTAAGCACAAACCAAGAAGAGCATGTTCTATGCTGTCCTCAAAGTTTGGGAGTGCTAAAATGCAGAAATCCAACTTTGAAATAGGCTTTAAAAAATAATGAACTCAAATAAAAAATTAAACCCTAAATCCCCCTTAATACTCCTGGCTCTAAAACAACAAAAGCAATCTATCGGTAGTCCCACTTTAAAGTTAGAACAGAACACAAAACAAAATCCCCAGAACACTGGTGAGCGAATGTCCCCAGAGAAGCTCCAACCCGAACGGAAAGGTGATCAGTGTGTGTCACAGCGGCTACAAAATATTATGCGACTGTATCTGCAAGTGGTTGATGCACTTAGTACAAATATTTTGAAAAATGAATCAGCAAAATAGCCTCATATTAAAACCCCAAGAATGGCAAATCACAAATCAAATGCTGTAGGATGTTTCATAAAAATTGCACATTCTTTAAGCACACAGTCAATAAAATCTGTGTTCATAATAAATAAAACCAGCCCATCACGTATCAAATATAAAATTAAAATAATAAAACAAAACATTATATTGGTTTCAGTCTCCATAGCTCAAAGCATAAAAAAGGAGGGCGGACGAGACGTAACACCTCAGATGTCACACGCACCTTAAGCTCTGCACCCCAGCATTCCCAAGGTGCCCACCCCCGTCCCTAGACCCCCAATCCCTCCCGAGACACAATTGGAGCTAGTGTTGCAGGTGGACGCCTGAAGACAGTCAGGGGCAAGCAACAGTGGGTTCGTTGCCCAGAGTGCGCAGCACCAATAACCACACCAGGGCGGAGAAGCACACTAAGATTTATTTGAGATCTCAAGCAGGCACACGGAGACAGGCACGTCTCAAATCATGCGCGCCCCCTTCCGGTTGCCATGACTCTTATATAGTTTTCTTTTGCTGTGTATGAAAAAAATCCCACCCTCCTCCTCTTTCTCTGGATGAAAAGCAAGCTTTCAAGGTTGTGTTATAATTGCAAGCGGAGACCGGCGGAGACTGGTACCGTTATTCCGTTATGAGGAACAGGTTATCAGTTCCTGCAACTGGGGAACATCCTTATATGGGGCTGTCGTTGGGATTGTTATGTCCCAGCTGTGTCCGAGTCTGGAGTGAAGGGGATTCATCGACACTGTGGCCTTCCACCCCTTCGAGTTACCCAGCACATGACCCCAGATGCAGCCAGGAGCATCAACAATTCGCCCCTTTGGGAGGGCTCAGACTCTAGAAAGCTGAGTCCTCTCATACTCCTGTGAAAGAAGGGAATTTAAATCAGAGGAAATTTCGGTCTGAGTATACAAGACCGGTACGGAGGGGGCAGGGGCAGCACAGAGGCGGGCCAAAGTAGCTTTGAAACAAAAACAAAAGGCAGCAAATGCCAGCCCCCAAAGCACTCAAGCCGAGATTGGGGAACCAACCCCAAAGGGTATCGAACACCGTGGGTTTCCGCTCCCCAGCTTTCCATTGATCCAGGGCCTTTTGAGCAGATAAAATATGAGTGTTAACATCCTCCGAATTTTCAGGCACATAGGTACAACATTCTTCCCCAATAAGGGCACAGACTCCCCCTTGAGCAGCTAGCACAAAATCAAAGGCCTGCCTGTTCTGAAGTGCCAAGAGCCAAAGCTGGTACAGCTCAGCACTGAGGTCTTGCCCGATTTTTAAGGTGTCATTAGCAAATTGGGTAAGGAACACGGACAGCTTGCGGTACAATTTGGCTATACGGTCTACCCCATACTGTGGCAGGACAATCATACCAAAACGGTCACCCTCCCCGATGGGCTCCAGGGTGCTAGGCAGGGTTCGTCGCCACCGTGGCCGGCCAACAGGGGCATGAGGCAACACCCAAAGGGGAGGGGCGAGGACTCCCAAGTAGCAGCTGCCACACCAGCCGTGGGGAAGCCAGGAATAAGCACTGTGGCCACAAATAAAAAAGGAATTAACATTGGCAACTAGACCATTCATAATGGCAGCATAAGGGGAGCCAGCATCCCAGGTTAAAAGACCCTTCCTTGAGTCTACTCCGGAGGAGTCTAAAATAGGGATGGATAAAGTGCCCCAGGGTACAAGGTAATAGTGGCAGGAGCTATACCCTGCAAACCAAGCAGTTTGGTTACCATATGAGTAATAGCAAATTAAGCCAGAGGGGGGTTCTTAATCTAATGGGCACAGGCTTTCTGTCTGGATTGAAATCAGGTTTCCAGACATAGTCAATGGGCCTGCCACCGGCTGGGTCACGGAGGCCAATAAGGGAATAATTGGCCTTCAAAGTACAGTTATGCTGAAAAGTAAAAAGCTTGTGGTCATCCCGGGTGAAATCCCATTTCCCCGCGATGGCGCTTTGACAAAAATCTGACCAGTTAAAGGGGATAGCCCGCCAAGGTAACCCAGCTGCGTGGAAAGGGATCTGGGAACAAACCCAACAATTTGAAAGATTAAACAAGTGGGCAAATTGTCTTTTCAAAGCTTCAAAAGTATTAACGTCAGTCTTTAGAGCTGGTGAGTCCCCCTGCCAGCCTGCATGGGTGTGGATGGTTGTCACAGTTGGCAGCCCGAAAAGAATCAGGAACGGCGCCGTGCGCTTCGGTGCTGTGACAAACAAAGTTAATACGCCCCACCCCACAACAAAGAGGGGGGGCATTTGCACTCAGCAGGGACTCAGTGAGGCTTGCGTTTAAACAGGAGTTTCAGTCCAAAATCCGAATTGCCTGAGTCCTTGGAGGGTTGGTGAAGAAAGAAACCCTCTGGGCTTTACAGTGTCACAGCTTCAAGACTAGATTTCACCTCTTGACTCCTTGATTCATAAATCCAGGTGTCCAGCTGCTCAGATATTATACAATATCAATTCCCTACAAGCTCCACATCCTCACCAGCTCAGAGCAGGCCAGGCAGGGTTGGTCACTAATTACATCAACTTTTGTGGGTGTAGTGAGGGAGTATGGCCCCCCTCGGAGATGGACAGCCTGGGCCCAGCCACACCCAAGTGGGTGGAGCCGGAGGCAACCTGTCCGTCAGGCCGGAGGCAGGTGGGCGGGACAGGAAGTATAAGGGGAAGGCCGGGGAGCTCAGTAGGAGGGAGGCAGCTGAAGGGGAAGGGTGTCTCTCTGCTCCCTCCCCAGCACCCGCCTGATCACCACCCTGCGGAAAACCTGCCTGCGGCCTGGGGCCCCGATGGTCGCCTGGACCCCGCCAGGACTGTCTGCCGAGCCCGGCCACCCGGGAGCCGGCCTGCCGAGGACTACCTGGACCTTCCGCTACCCACACCGCCTGCGGGTCATTTGGATGATCCCCCCCCGGTACCGGGCTGTGACCTGGAGGAGCTCCCCCTAGCCGAGGAAGACGCACCACCTCCAGAGGCGGGCAGCGACCTGGAGGAGTTACCCTTAGTCGAGGACGTGGTCGGACTGTGTGACCTCCCCCTGGGTGACTACCCCGAGGAAGAGGGCGATGAGGGCCCTGACCAGGTACCAGCGGGAACGGGGGCAGGAAGTGGCCCAGGGGACCGGGAGGCCTACTATGACTCGGCGGTTCCCGAGCCTGAGTCACTGAACGCTGGCGAGGGTTACGCCAGGCCCGTGGTAGAACCCTCTGCCATGGATAGGGCCCTGGGCTGGGACGCAGTGGAGTTGGGTGGGCCTGCGTCCCCCTGCCTCCCCCCTTCTGGTACCGCCCCAGAAGCCTTGACAGGCGTGGAGTCGCCACGGCCTGAACTAGGCACTTGACTGCCAGAGACAGTTTGTTTCCCTGCCTGCCCCGCCTGAGGGGCCAGAGACAGTTTGTTTCCCTGCCTGCCCCGCCCGAGGGGCCAGAGACAGTTTGTTTACCTGCCTGCCCTGCCTGAGGGCCAGGGACAGTTTATTTCCCTGCCTTTCCTGCCTGAGGGGCAGGGATAGTTTGCTTCCCTTCCAGGGACGAAGAGACGGGTCAGGCCCCAGCCGGAGAGGGCTGGCCGCCTGACCTACAGTGGGGTTAACACCTGGTTGTCCCGGTGATTGTGTCACACTGCCATTGTGACATCCCCTAGCCCAAGCACAGCTCCTGGAGCAGTGAGCTCAAGTCAGGGTCAACTTGACCTCTGAGAGACCACTGGGTGCTGTGCTGTACTGCAGAGACTTGGGTTTGTCAGAGTACGTGAATTTTTTCATTGACCAACACAGTGGAACAGTCTGAGTTTCACAGTGTCAGCTGGAGATGGGTTGATCCAGAAATCAACTGGAAGATCTCTTCTGGGAATTTTGGGGGACGTGTGACTCTCAGAGGATCCGAGGGCCAGAGGGGAAAGGACTCACTGGTCCCAGGTATTGAGTTTCAGCTGGTTTGACCAGTCTTTTATCTCCCCATTCAGGTATGTCCTAATCTGAATTGAATAAGTGTTGTGTCAGGCATCATTGGAAAGCCAATGATAGGCCAATCGCTAATGTTCTTCTGCGGTGTCTTTATGGTAAATGCTCAAAGGATCGAACAAATAGGAAGGAGATAGGGGACTAAAATGTGTTTGAACCGGAGCAGTCTGGGCTGTAGGAGAACAGGATTTTCCCAGTCCTTCACCCAGGTGCAATCCGACAAAACTGGCAAACCCAGTCCAGCGGCTACTCACTGGCCTAGCGGAGGGTGCAGGAGAGATCAATGTACATTGTAGAAATCACCAGCAGGAAACCAACCAGACTAGAATCTTCTTCCTCAGGCTTCATGGCCCTTTTTCCTCCCACCAAGGGCACTGGACTTGGGGAGGAGACCTGGGACTCTAAAAGACGGGCAATGAACTCCATCTTATCTTTCCCCTCAGAAAAGAAGGGAGATCAGCTGGCCTTCCATGGAAGGGTCTCATAAGGGACAGTCAGCCATGTTGGGCCAGGAATGACTGGTGGGAGAAACCATCTCACCCAAGGCTGGACCCTGTTCAATTAAGTCTTAGACCTGTAGATGCTTGTTTCCACCTTGAGGCGTGTAACCCTCCCCACCTCTGTTCCTTTCCCTGGGCTCCTGCTGTGATTACAAATGATGGACAAGGACAAGCTGTGACAAGCTCACAGGAGACTCTGAGCCCAGCAGAGCCAGGAACCTGGAGACAGAGGAGCGGGTCCTGTCCAGGCTACCGAGAGCCACCGACCCATCCCTGTGCACCCACATCAGAGCGCCTCAGCACCAGCTGCCTGCTAGAGTGAAGGCCAGATGAGAAACCCCGTGTTGGGCTAGGGAGATTTCCCATGGCCAGTGAGCGCAGCCTGGCCTTGCCCCCAGAACTGCCCCCAGCTCCCATTGTGTCTCGGAAGGGATTGGGAGTCTGGGGACGCGGACGGGGGTGGGCACCTTGGGAATGCTGGGGTGTGGGGCTTAAGGTGTGTGTGACATCTGAAGTGTTACGTCGTGTCAGCCCTCCTTTTTCATGCTTCGAGCTATGGAGACGGAAACCAATATAATGTTTTGTTTTATTATTTTAATTTTATATTTGATACATGATGGGCTGGTTTTATTTATTATGAACACAGATTTTATTGACTGTGAGCTTAAAGAATGTGCAATTTTTATGAAATATCCTACAGCATTTGATTTGTGATTTGCCATTCTTGGGGTTTTAATATGAGGCTATTTTGCTGATTCATTTTTCAAAATATTTGTACTAAGTGCATCAACCACTTGCAGATACAGTCGCATAATATTTTGTAGCCACTGTGACACACAATGATCACCTTTCCATTCAAGTTGGAGCTTCTCTGGGGACATTCGCTCACCAGTGTTCTGGGGATTTTGTTTTGCGTTCTGTCCTAACTTTAAAGGGGGAATACCGATAGACTGCTTTTGTTGTTTTAGAGCCAGGAGTATTAAGGGGGATTTAGGGTTTAATTTTTTATTTGAGTTCATTATTTTTAAAGCCCATTTCAAAGTTGGATTTCTGCATTTTAGCACTCCCAAACTTTGAGGACAGCATAGAATATGCTCTTCTTGGCTTATGCTTAATGTTAAGGTTAAACAATGGCATTTTAAAGTGTATTTTAAAATTTTCCTCCTGAAGTGAGGAATATTATTACTGTCAATGTTTTTGGGAGCCCCCATCCGGAGAAGAAATGATTTATCAGTCTTTTAGATGTGACACAGGCAGTGTTCTTTCATTGGGAAAGGCCTGGACTCATTTAGTAATCGTATAAATAATTACTAAACAATAACGATGGTTTGTTTCCTGGTGGGTAACTTAATGTTATTCATTGTTATTCATTCATTCAATGTTATTCATTGGTGGCAGAATGGGTCTTTTTGAAAAGAAATATTTGGGTTGTTTACTGCAAAAGCTGGGCAATTGTCTCCTCAGCATTTTCCATTTTGTTTTCTTTTGGGCCTCTATTTTTCTGTTTTGAACCAAAGGGTTAAAGTACGCCAGAACACACTGGAACGCCGTTCCGGGACCTGCAGATTTTGCCAGCCAGTGTTCTGGGGACCAGGAACCCATAAAACTCCGGTGGAACGCCTGTTCTGCTCTGCCCTGCAGGCAGGCTGCTGCTCTGCTGGGAGCAGCAGCCGCCAGCTGGGCTGGGGAGTATTCAAATTTCCCACCCTAAGCATGCTCCGAAAGAGCGTGTTCAGGGCAGGAGCAGCCTCCTGGCCAGCGCGACTCCAGATGCCCCTGCAGCTCTCCAGCCAGGTAAGTTGAGGAGCCGGGAGGGGGTGGGGGACTGGAGAGCTGGGACTGGCAGTGCTGGGGATCTGGGACCAGGAAGGGTGGGCAGGCTGAGGAGCCGGTGGGGGTCAGGTGGGCCGGGGAGCCGATGGGGCACTGGGGGGGGGGGGTGGGGGAATGGGGACCTAGAGGGTCGGACTTGGGGGCCGCGGAGCCAGTTGGGGAGTGGCGACTGGGAGGGTTGAGGAGCTGGGGCCAAGAAGCCAATGGGGACCGGGAGGGTCAGAGGCCGCGGAGCCAGTCATGGGGTAGGGACCAAGAGGATCGAGGAGCTGGGGCCTCGGAGCTGGGGGAAGGTAGCTGCCGGGCAACAGGGAGCCTGGGGAGTGCCCGGGTTGGACAGGACTCAGCTTCAGGGTCCTGAAGAGGGACTGGGGGTGTGCAGTGGGTTCCCCTGGGGGGCTCCGTGCTGGGGGGCCCGGCCCAGCCCGCCTCCTTTCCGGTCCCAGGCTTGGGGATGCAAGCAGCCCTTTCTTTCTCTTCTTTCTTTCCTTTTCTTCTTTTTCCTTTTTTTTTTTTTTTTTTTTTTAAAAAAAGCCTTTAAAAATTAATTTTAATTCAAAACCTTTATAAAAGTCTTTTAAAAAACCTTTCTAAAATTAAGTTTCAATTCATTCTACTTCAATTAATTAAAATTGAACCCAATTATTTTAATTACAATCAATTTTAATTCAATTAATTTTTAATTAAATAAACTGGTAGCCCTTCAAGGTTTTAAAAACTGTATTTTGGTCCCTCAACTGAAAAAGTTGGGAACTACTGATTTATAATGCAAAATTTTAAATGTGTTCATTTGCTTATTCTTTGTCTTTCTAATGATACTGCTATCTTGGGGGGAGGGGAGGAGTCCTGTGACACATTTAAAGACTAACAAATGTAGTTGTTAATTTGTAAATTTGTGAGTCTTTAAGTGCCAAAGAACTCTTTTTTTTTTGTTTGTTTATTTGGCTGATCTAGACTAACATGGCTACCCCTTTGGATCTTGAATGGAAGTAATTCTAAAAGTAAATGTGTGTTTTGTTCAGGCCCCTAGAAAGATGTCATAAGGCTACCCAGGCAGTGCGGTCTCTAGTTCTAATAATAACTCCTCGTATGAAAAGGTTTCAGTGACACGGCCCTCAGGCCAGTATACTAGTCCTCATGTGGCCCTCGTGGAGATTTGAATTTGAGACCCCTGGAGACAGCGTTACTAGATTAGCATGCATTTATTTGGATGGTGGTCAGTCACCATCCAGACCTTATTACTTACTGCAGTTAAATGGTGTTGATATGGGTTGTGTTTTGCATACCAGTGTTGTTTGTGCTCACACAATAGACCATATATCTGTGAAGATGAAATATAATTTGTGTTCTAGTGTCATTTCTCAGCAAATTTCTGTTTTAATTGATGAGAGTATGAGTTTAAGTAAACTTTCTTGTCTTGGAAAAAACACAACGCGAGTCCTGTGGCGCCTTATAGACTAACAAATTTTCTTCGGCGTAAGCTTTCGTGGGCTATAACCCACTTCTTCATTATAGCCCATGAAAGCTTATGCCGAAGTAAATTTGTTAGTCTATAAGGTGCCACAGGACTCTCGGGTTTTTTTGCTGTACACAGACTAACCTGGCTACCCCTCTGGAAATTTCTACCATGCAAGGTGCTGAATTTAGCCTTATGAAATGGAAATCTACAAACCTCTTGAAGAAACTTGCACAGATACAGACAGACATCACTTCCTCTCCAAATGTAAACAAATAGACATCATACCGAATGGACTGAAAGTTAAAAATCCATTATGATCCACGTACTACACAGACTATGGTGAGAGATTGTGTCACACACTCTCAAAAAAACTATGGAACCATCTGATCAGCATCCTGTACAGCAAACAGGAGAAGATCAAGAAAGACCTCTCAACACTTGAGAGCCTCATGGAAAGTCAAACTTCCACACAAATTTCCACATGGCTGATCTTTACTAAAACAAGACAGGCCACCTACAATACACACTTTGCTTCTCTACAGAGGAAAAAGGACATTAAACTGTCTAAGCTCCTACATGCCACAAGGGACCACACCTGTGATACTCTGGACTCACCCAATAATATTGTTAATCTATCCAGCTATGCACTCAACCCAGCAGAAGAGTCTGTCTTGTCTCGGGGACTCTCTTTCTGCCCCACCACCCCCACGCACATGATACAGTTCTGTGGTGACCTGGAAGTCTACTTTCGCCGTCTCTGACTAAAGGAATATTTCCACCACACTACTGAACCACACACTAACCCACAGACATCTTCCTTTCAACGTAACAGGAAGAAGAATTCTGCATGGACTCCTACTGACAGCCGTAACAACAGACTGGACTTTTACATAGAGTGTTTCCACCGACGTGCACAGGCTGAGATTGTGGACAAGCAGCATCACATACCCCACAACCTCAGCCGTGCTGAACGCAATGCCATCCACAGTCTCAAAACCAACCCTGACATTATAATAAAAGAGGCTGACAAAGGAGGTGCTGTGGTCATCATGAACGGGTCAGATTGCGAACGGGAAGCAACCAGACAACTTTCGAACACCACTTTCTACAAGCCACTAGCCTCTGACCCCACTTAGGAGTACCATAAGAAACTATAACATCTGCTTAAGAAACTCCCTGAGGAAGCATAGGAACACATCTACACGGACACATCCCAAGAGCCCTGACCAGGGGTATTTTATCTACTACCCAAGATTCACAAACCTGGGAATCCTGGATGCCCCATCATCTCGGGCATCGGCACTCTAACAGCAGGATTGTCTGGCTATGTGGACTCTCTCCTCAGGCCCTACGCCACCAGCTCTCCCAGCTATCTCCGTGACACAACCAACTTCCTGAAAAAGCTACATCGGTGATCTCCCAGACAACACCATCCTAGCCACTATGGATGTAGAAACCCTTTACACCAACATTCCTCACAAAGATGAACTACAAGCCATCAGGAACAGTTTCCCAGATGATGACATGGCATACCTGGTAACTGAACTTTGTGACTTTGCCCTGACTCATAACTATTTCAGATTTGGGGATGACCTATACCTTCGTGTCAGTGGCACAGCTATGGGTACCCGCATGGCCCCACAGTACGCCAACATCTTTATGGCTAACCTAGAACATCGCTTCCTCGAATCTCGTCCACAACTGCCTCTCCTCTACTTACGTTACATTGATGACATTTTCATCATCTGGACCCACGGGAAAGAGTCCCTGGAAGACTTCCACTGAGACTTCAACAATTTCCACCCTACCATCAACCTCAGCCTAGACCGATCCACACAAGAAATCCACTTCCTGGACACCACCGTACGTTTAAGGGATGGACGCATTAACACCACCCTATACCGGAAACTAACTGACCACAATACATACCTACATGCCTCCAGCTTCCACCCAGCACACATTACACGATCCATCATCTACAGCCAAGCCTTAAGGTACAACCGGATCTGCTCTGATCCCTCAGACAGAGACAAACACATACAAGATCTCTATCAGGCATTCCTAAAACTACAGTACCCAGCTGGAGAAGTGAAGAAACAAATCGACAGAGCCAGACGGGTACCCAGGAGCCGCCTACTACAGGACAGACCTGACCTAGAAAACAACAGAATATCACAGGTTATAACCTCCAGTCCCCAGCTAAAATCTCTTCAACACATCATCAAAGATCTACAACCCATCCTAGAAGATGATCCCACACTCTCTCAAGCCCTGGGAGGACGGCCTATCCTTGCTCACCGACAGCCCCCCAACCTGAAGCAAAAACTCACCAACAATCGACCACCATACAACAAGAACACTAATCCAGGAACGTATCCTTGCAACAAACCCCGGTGCCAACTCTGCCCGCACATCGACTCCAGTGATACCATCACAGGTCCCAACCACATCAGCCACACCATTCATTCACCTGCACATCCACTAATGTGGTTTATGCTATCATGTGCCAACAATGTCCCTCTGCCATGTACATCGGCCAAACCGGACTGTCCTTACACAAAAGGATAAACGGACACAAATCCAACATAAAAAATGGCAACATCCATAAACCTGTAGGAGAACACTTCAACCTCCATGAACACTCAGTAGCTGACCTGAAAGTTGCCATACTTCAACAGAGAAACTACAAAAACAGACTTCAGCATGAAATTGAAGAGCTGGAGCTGATTTGCAAGCTTGACACAATCAGACTGGGCCTGAATAGGGACTTGGAATGGTTATCACACTACAAAAAATGATTCCTCTGTTCACACATTTATCAATAGGTGTGAATAGGCCCCATCTGCTCTCTGAACTGACTTTGCCTACACTTGCCCTCCTCCATCCTGGCATGTGTATATATACCTCTCCTCTGTGATTTCCACTTCATGCATCTGACGAAGTGGGTTATAGTCCACGAAAGCTTATGCTGAAGAAAATCTGTTAGTCTATAAAGTGCCACAGGACTCTCGTTGTTTTTTACTGATGCAATAGGAGCTTAGATTCTATCATCCTTATGCTATTGCCCCCTCCTCCTCCCCTCCCCCTTTTGATGCTACTGCATGGGCAGAAACTGATTGTTATGCAACATTTTTTTCATAATCATTTGTCTTTTACTCTACACTTTTCATTGATCTGGTCTTTATGTTTTCTAAGGGCCCAATTTGCCATCTTTACTGAAATTAGGTGGGACATTATTCCAGAAGAAACAAACTGAATGTTTTAGGGCTGTTAACATGGGCAAGATAGTACACAATCTGAATAAGGATCACAGAATCTGGACTAAAACTGTGCTGTGTATGACCAAACACTGCTTTTAACTTTTGACGTAGGGAGAAGGGAGGACCAGATCATTGAGAAGTTAAAGAAATGTTTTCAAAGAGAGAAAATTGCAGAGTAAATGAAGGTGAAAAAGATTTGGAACTCAAAATCTTACCAGAATACACAAGGAAGTTTTATATGATCAGTGAGAAATTGGTACTCAAGGAAATAGAATAAGTTTTTAAGGAAAATAGAAGCTGTACTGGAAAGTGAGTTTTAAACTGAGCAGGATTCCATGAATCTGCTGAATTTTTGCCTTGAAGAGTGACTTTGCCATAATTAAGTGGAGTAGTAGCTGGAGGGAATTACATTTCTGAAAAGCAATGCTGAAATGAAGAGCTCAGATTCCATCAGCAAATATAAAGAACAATGTATGGGATCTTCAAATGATGTATGGCAAGAAGGTACATTTGTGAAACCAGCTAAAACAGAAGTTGGAAGGGCTAGTAAACGTGCCTTTATTAAAATGCTCATCACAAATATATTCCAACTTTTTAATAAAATCTAAACAAATATTATAGTGGCAGGTGAGCAAGTACTTTAAGGCAGTGGTTTTCAAACTTTTTTCCTCAGGGCCCCCTTGAAAAGAATCATTTATGCCCACAAGCCAACAATTACATCTTTGAGCAATGCATTTCAATCTTTTGGTGGTGGCAGCAGGGGGTGGAGCAACCCAGTGCCCGAGGGTCTGCGACCTAGTAGTGGTCCCCGATCCCAAGTTTGAAAACCACTGCTTTAAGGAAGCACTAGCTAGACCTGTTTCCTAACCTAGGATCACAGACTGGCCTTTCAAATGTACTTAGACATTTTGGCTGCAACTACACTTGTAAATTAAGTCGACTTAAGCTTGCTTAAGTCGACTTAATTTACCCTGCGTCTACACTACAGTTTTCTTAAGTCGACTTAAGGAAAATAAAGTCAACTTAATGAAAATTAAGTTGACTTTATTAAACCTAGAATAACTTCGACTTAAGACTTAATTCGACTTTTTAAAGTCGAATTAAGCCAGTGTAGACGTGGGGTAGCCCTAAGTCGACTTAGGGCTACCCCAGGACTACACCAATGCCCTCCCTGCCCGGGGGGGCACAAGGGGGGCCCGGGCAGGCCCCCCCCCCACAAGGCAGTGCAGAGCCCTGCCCACCCTGCCCCTATGCACTGCCAGGGTCCCTGTCCCCCTTTGCCCCATTGTACCTATGTACAATGGGGCAAAGGCTGAGCCCCCTGGCACTGGCAAGGGGTGCCCCCCCTGCCCCCATGGTCCTGCCCTAGGTCCCCCTAGCCCCTAGAAGTCGACCTAGGCATCCAGTTGGACGCTCTAGGTCGACTTTGTAAGTTCTCCCCAAAGTCGACTTAAAATTTAAGTGTAGACTCACTAAGTCGACTTAACTAAGTCGACTTAAAGTTGACTTAGTTAAGTCGACTTAGTTAAAGTTGACTTAAATTTCCAAGTGCAGACATAGCCTTTGGGAGCTTCTCTTCCCCTCCGTTCCCCCCCCCCCCCCCCCCCGTTTTCCCAGCCACAAGGTACCATACAGCCAGTCAGCGCTGGTCTTCACTCACAGCAGCAAATTTGCCACCATCAGATTGATCTTCCCAATTAACTGATTGTGTCTGTGAAGACCTGCTCAGCCGATCAGAAGCAGAGCACTGAAGACCACCCCGACAACTGGAGTAGCGCTGAGTCAAAGGAAGGCATTTCCCTTCAACTCAGCACACTGAAGACACCATTGTAAGTAGGCAGTAGGCAGTTGAAGGGATATATGCAGGGTATTTTAATTATTTTGCATATCTCCCTTCAAATCCCACTGCGGTAGAGACCTGCTTTCAGAAAATGCTCATCCTAGCAGGTGTGTGCTCATACGTATATTACATGGATGTTTTTGTGATAACATCACCATATTCCATATACTAAGCATATTTAAGTCATTGAAGTCTCAAGCTGTTTAAGAAAATAGTGTTTGGGTGTTCTTAAAAAAAATCCCTATAAAGAAAAGACTGACAAGGGCTCTCTTAAATCTCATGACTCAACAGAACCAAAAGTGGGAAAGAGATTCAAAATCAGGAAGCAAAAAAGACTTCCGGTGTTTGATGTGATTTCTGAGCTGACATTGTCTAGTATATTGATGTGCAAGGTGCACCTGTGAGGTGCAAGGAAACTACAGGAAATGCAACAGCAGTTATAAATTGTGGTCTAGGTTTTGACATTAAGCACAACAATAGAACGATAGGCTTGTCTAAATTGCACCAAACATTGTGCCTGAGGATGTCTACACTTAAAATGCTGCATCAGTGCAGCTGCAAGCGAGAACTCTTCTGTTGGTGTAGCTCAGGTGTCGGCAAAAGGGGGGCGGGGCCAGGCTTTAGGTGCCTTGCCCACCAAGACCAGGGCTAGGGCCAGGGCCAGCATCAGCCAGTGGGTGGCCTCTGGTTCCCCACCCTGAGGATGGCTCCTGTCCACAGGGGTGGCTCGGGGCTGATGGCCCCTGTTGGCCCCGCCCCCTGCTGGACGGCAGGAGGGGAGGGGAGCGAGCGGGTCGTGCCATGTCGCCCCAGCCCGCCCAGAGCTGCGCCACTGCTGGCAGGGCAGAGCTGGCCCCGGCCATGTCCGGCAAGAGGGCGAATTGGCTCGGCCCACCCAGAGCCACAAACCAGAGGCTGCCTGCTGGCAACGGCATCTCCGGCCAGGCCAAGCTGACCTGCCCTCTTGCCAGCCATGGCTGGGGCCAGCTCTACCCTGCTGGTAGTGGCGCGGCTCTGGGCGGGCTGAGGCAACGTGACGCAACATAACCCGCTCCCCTTCCCTCCCCTCCTGCCGTCCAGCAGGGGGCAGGGCCAGCAGGAGCCCTCAGCTGCATGCTGCAGCTGCTGGCCGCGTGGTTGGCGGGCCCAGCGGGGGAGCCTGAGCGGCAACACGTGCCGCTCTGGCACGCGTGCCGGGGGTTGCTGACCCCTGGTGTAGCTGATCCATCTCCCTGATGGACTAGCGACAGTACCAGGAGAAGACCCCCTGCTGACATAGTATGGTCTATTAGACTGGTATAACTACATTGCTCAGGGCATGGATTTTTCACACCCCGGAGTGATGTAGTTATATCAGTATAGGCCTGGAATGCAGACTAGACCTCCAGATCACAGTTTCTTCCTTGCATCCTTATTTTCCCTAGAATTGGAGAGGACCCAGACTTAGGCCATGTACATACTACAGGAATAATCGCGCAACAAGCCCGTTGTGCTTTAAAAGTCATGTGGTTTTTGTAGCACAGGATCGTGTACACACTCTGCCGCTTGTGACGGAACAGAGCCACCCCCCCCCCCCCCGCAATTCTCAATTTCACAAGAAACGCAATTGAATTGTGGGAACCTATCCCACAGTTCCATCCATCCTGATTTGGCGCTAAGAATCCTGGATAGTAGCGCTGAGCACCATGGGTAAAGTCTTGGTTTCCCATGGTGATTTCTGTTCCCCTTGTGTCACGAGAGTTGCTACTAGCAACTCGCGCCCATTTTCAACAGTAGCGTGTTGCTTCCCGGAAGTCCTTTGGCAGCAACATAGATCCAGGTCTGATCTCGACTGTCGCCTTCAGCATAATGAATACATCTCAGCTGGTGGCACAGTATGCGTTCAGCTCTGAATCAGAGAAGGATTCGGATGACCCTGGGCTGGTGACTGCCATGCAGAACAACATCATTGCATTGCTGAGCTCCTTCACAGAGCATCTGCACACGGTGCACTGCCGGTTCTGGTCACGAGAGACAAGCACCGAGTGGTGGGACGGCATCGTTTTGCAGGTGTGGGATGATGACCAGTGGTTACAGAACTTTCGAATGCGGAAAGCCACATTCATGGAACTGTATGAGGAGCTAGCCCCTGCCCTGCGATGCAAGGACACCAAAATGAGAGCCACCCTTACCGTGGAGAAGTGTGTCGCAATCGCGCTGTGGAAAATGGCGATTCCAGACTGCTACCGCTCGGTCGCAAATCAGTTTGGAGTTGGCAGGTCGACCATCGGGTTAGCACTTTCACAAGTGTGCAGAGCCATTAATCGTGTTCTGCTCCAGAGGACCGTGACATTGGGCAACGTGCGGGTGATCGTCGATGGATTCGCGGCCATGGGATTCCTGAACTGTGGAGGGGCAATAGATGGCACGCACATCCCTATTCTATCTCCAGAGCATCTTGCGACTGAGTATATTAATAGGAAGGGCTACTTCTCCATGGTGCTTCAGGCACTCGTGGATCACAGGGGGCGTTTCACGGACATAAATGCGGGGTGGTCAAGTAAGGTGCGTGATGCTCGCATTTTCCGAAACACGGGCCTGTACCGGAAGTTGCAGACAGGGACCTTCTTCCCCGATGATAAAATTACTGTTGGGGATGTGGAGATGCCCATAGTCATCATAGGAGACCCAGCCTACCCACTGATGCCTTGGCTCATGAAGCCCTATACTGGAAATTTGGATCCCAGCAAGAAGCGCTTCAATTACCAGTTAAGCCGGTGCCGAATGACCGTAGAGTGCGCCTTTGGGCGCTTAAAAGGCCGCTGGCGCTGTTTGTACGGGAGGCTAGACTTAAATGAGGACAACATTCCAGCCGTCATTGCGGCGTGCTGTGTCCTGCATAACCTCTGTGAAAATAGGGGAGAGAAATTTCCCCCTTCATGGGACGTGGAGGCTGAGCGGCTAGAGTTTGCCTTCCAGCAGCCAGCCACTAGAAGTATCAGGGGGGCACAGCTGAGAGCCGTCCGCATAAGGGAGGCACTTAGGGTGCATTTTAGTGATGGGGACTCATAGAACGCATTGCATCACTGTGCAGTAGTGTTCCCAAGCAGTATTGGGTGCTGATTGGGGGAGTGGGGGGACGGTGCCGGTGGGCGTGTACTGTACTATGCTCCAATGAGTGAATACTAAACATGCAACAACTAATCTTATTGTGTATCAATAAAGACACTGTGCAAAGTTCAAGTGATTCAATTTTATTATTATAAAACATTAAATATTTACAGTAAGCAGTACCTGCAAAAGGGGCTATAGATGCATGTAGGTGTGTGTCTCAATGCCATAGCTTGGCGCAGGAGTGGATGTAACATTGTACCAGGAGGGTCCCTGGGATTCAAAGAACTGCTTTGAGGGAGAATGGGGCGTGGGGGACAGAAAGTGTTGCTGTGGCTGCAGGGGGGGTGAGCCTGGAGCAGCTGCGTCTGCAGACCAACCATGGTCTTCAGCAGTTGGGTCTGCTCCTGTAGGATGCTTATGAGGGCATCCTTCTGCTTCTGCCTCTTCACATTGTTTTCTTTGCGCTCCTGCCGGCACTCCTGTCTCCCTTGCTGGTGCCTCGTTGGACTCCTATATAAACTGTTTCCGCCACCAGGCAAAGGCTGAAATTGTGGACAAACAACATCACCTACACCATAACCTCAGCCATGCAGAGCGTAATGCCCTCCAGAGCCTCAGAAACAACTCTGACATTATTATTAAGGAGGCTGACAAGGGAGGTGCCGTCGTCATCATGAATAAATCGGATTACGATCAGGAGGCTTATAAACAGCTGTCCAATGGAATGTTCTACAAACCACTCCTCTCTGACCCCACTGAGGAATACCAGAAGGAACTACAACACCTACTCAAGAAACTCCCCAAAGCAGCACAAGAACAAATCAAGACAGAGACACCGCCAGAACCCCGTCCAGGGATATTCTATCTACTACCAAAAATACATAAAAGAGGAAACCCCGGACGCCCCATCATCTCAGGCATTGGCACGCTTACAGCAGGATTATCTGGCTATGTGGACTCTCTCCTAAGACCCTATGCTATCAACACACCTAGCTATCTGAGAGACACTACAGATTTCCTGAGAAAAATCCAATCCATTGATGGTCTTCCAGAAAATACCATCCTAGCCACTATGGATGTAGAGGCTCTTTACACTAACATTCCCCACAAGGATGGATTACAAGCTATTAGAAGAACCATCCAGGATGATGACACAGCTAAACTTGTGGCTGACCTCTGTGACTTTGTACTCACCCACAACCATTTCAGATTTGAAGATGATCTATACCTTCAAGTCAGTGGCACTGCCATGGGTACCCGCATGGCCCCACAATATGCCAACATCTTTATGGCCGATTTAGAACAACATTTCCTCACGTCTCATCCCAAAGCACCCCTACTTTACCTACGCTATATTGATGACATCTTCATCATCTGGACCCATGGTAAAGATGCCCTTGAAGAATTCCACAGAGATTTCAACAATTTCCACAACACAATCAAACTTAGCCTGGAACACTCCACACAAGAGATCCACTTTCTGGACACTACAGTGCAAATTAGCGATGGGCACATAAGGACCTCCCTATACCGCAAACCTACTGATCGGTATAGTTACCTACATCCCTCGAGCTTCCATCCTCGACACACCACACGATCCATTGTGTACAGTCAAGCCCTAAGATATAACCGCATTTGCTCTGACCCTTTAGACAGAGACAGACACCTTCAGGATCTCTACCAGGCATTCTTAAAACTACAGTACAAACCCACAGAAGTGAAGAAACAAATTGACAGAGCCAGACGGGTACCCAGAAGTCAACTACTGCAGGAGAAGCCCATGAAAAACAACAACAGAACGCCACTGGTCGTCACCTACAACCCCCAAGCCAGACCTCTTCAACACATCATCAAAAATCTACAGCCTATTTTACAAGATGATCCCTCACTCTCTCAAGCCTTGGGAGACAGACCTCTCCTTGCTTTCAGACAGCCCCCTAATCTTAAAAGGATACTTACCAGCAACTACAGATCACAGAGCAGAAACACTAAAGCAGGAACACAGCCCTGCAGCAGACCACGCTGCCAACTTTGCCCTCATATCTACACTGATGACACCATCACAGGGCCTAATCATGCCACCTACTCCATCAAGGGTTCGTTCACCTGCTCATCCACCAATGTGATTTATGCCATCATGTGCCGGAAATGCCCCTTTGCCTTATATATTGGACAGACAGGACAGTCTCTGCGCCAAAGAATCAATGGACACAAATCTGACATCAGAAACTGCAATACTGAAAAACCTGTAGGGGAACACTTCAACCTCCCTGCTCACTCCCTTAACGACTTGTTAATAGCTGTGTTGACACAGATGAATAACAAATCACAGCTTCAAAGAGAGTCTGCAGAGCTCGAACTTATATGCAAATTTGACTCAGTTGCCTTGGGGTTGAACAGGGACTATGGATTTTTCTCGCATTACATCAAGTGAATTGACCTCCCCCCTCCTCTATGTGCTGTTCCCCAGTGTTTTGAATCCTAACACCTACTTTGATTTGCTGTTACAGCCTGACCTGATGCTATGTCATACACTCCCCTGCATTTAATTTCCTCCCACTCTGTAACTTTCCTATCTTCAAAGCGTCTGACGAAGTGGGATTTTCTCCCACGAAAGCTCATGCGATTAATAAATCTGTTAGTCTTTAAAAGTGCCGCAAGACTCTGTTGTCCTCCTTGTTCCTGCGAGGCCTCATCCTTATCTGTCTCAGCCAGTCAGCTGGCACAGACCACCGACCGGCAAAGGTTGTTTCTAAGGAAAAATGAATCATAAGTAGTGCTATTATTCTCACTTTGGTTAAGGAGCCGATAATATGCTCTCCCGCCACATTCCGCTGTGCCCACGGGACAGGGCATTGCCGGGGACTGAAAGGGCTTTTGCAAAGGGAGGTTCGGGTTGCTGAGACAAGACACACAGCTCCGTGAACTATTTGCAGTGCTTTGGGTGATTAGTTCACATACAGCACTGCCATGGAAGCCGATATCTCGCTGCTTAGAGTGCCTCTGCAAGCCAGAATGCATATGCTGCATGTCACTGGTTTTCAGCCAGGACCCTATGCAGTAGGCTTGTGCGCAGCCATGGTTCCCGCTGCTGTGCTTTGCAACTGGCGAGGGAGAGTGTCCCTCTATGGGGGAGGGGAAACAGTTGCTCTCCCAATAAATTTAACTAGGAGGCTGTGGAAGTACATCGAGGACACCTTCAGTGATCTCAATGGAGAGGATTTCTTGACAATTACAGCATGCGTTGATGCACTGCTCATGTAATGTGCGGTAGACCCCCCCATCCAAAAAAGAAAAGAAAGGATGAAACTCAAAACGCCTATTTCCCGCCCGCTCTTCATTTGCCCGCAAAGCTTACCCAGCTAACATAGAAGCCACTTCTGATGAAACTTACCAGAGCTCCCCTCTGCTGCATCCAAAAACAGTATGGAGAAGGAATCTGGGCAGCACGTGTCAGGTGGCGTGGAGAACAGCTCCTGGTTCCCTAGGTCGGCTGCACCGCTTTCACCCTCCAGGTCATCCTCCACCTCCACATCCTCATTGACGAATTGCTTGTCACCGTCTGCTCCGGTATCCTTTTCATGGGGGGTGGTGCTGACGTGTCCACAGGAGCTTTTGGGGTGGTTGTGGGATCCCCGCTCAGGATTGCTTCCAGCTCCTTGTAAAATCAGCATGTAGCCAGCGCTGAGCCAGAGCGCCGGTTTGCCTCTCTGGCTCTGTGGTACGTAATCCACAACTCTTTCACCTTCGACCTGCACTGAAGAGTGTCTCTCTCATACCCCTTCTCTGCCATGGCCTGAGAAATCTGGCCAAAAATATCGAAATTCCGCTGGCTGCCACGTAACTGTGCCTGCACAGCAGACTCTCCCCAGATGCCTATGAGATCAAGCACCTCAGCTGTGGTCCAGACTGGAGCACGTTTGCTGCGTTGAGCCGCCATTGCTCTTGGAGTACACAGCTGCAGCTGCACTCCACACCAAGCAAACAGGAAGAGTGAAGAATTCAAAAATTCTCGGGAATGATGGGAGGGCGGGTACAGTCACGTCACAGCCACAGAGCGCAGAAGGAAGTGCAGAAGGGATGGAATTGGAATTCTGGGACATTTCCGGAGGTTTCATATTGCGCGGCAACTGTACACACACGAACTATCGCGGAACAGCTGTTCTGCGGTAGCCGCGACCACCCTTGTTTTGGTGGTTTACATGTTGCGCGGTAAGATGGCTGTTACTGCACAACAACATGGATTTGTGTGTGGACACTGTGCCTGTTATTGCGCAATAACGAGCATTATCGCACAATAACTTTGCAGTGTGTACAAGGCCTTATATACCTGCCCTATAGCAAACTAGCAGTGAGAGGCAGGATAAAGCCAATGCTCATTCCCTACCCCTCTGTTCACTTGTTCTGCCTATTCCAGAGTGCCAGCACACAAGATCTAGGTAGCTCTCATAAGGGTGGAGGTGAAAGGTAACCCAATTAATTGTATCCCCCATAGTTTGTTTTGCAAAGACCCAGGTGGAATGCTTTTCTGTGGGACTAAAAGACTGATGCAGGCTCCTTGCTGCAGCCAAAGGGATAGGAGATTAATGCTCCCATCCCTCTGGCTGTAGCAGGGAGCACTGCAAAGTGCTCTGCCTAGGTCCATAGGTGCTAGGGTCTTTGCTGGAGCCAGAGGGAGGAGAGGGGAGCACTGATCTTCCATCTCCTTGGCTGCAGACCCAGAGTGCATAGAGCTGCAAGATGCATGCAGTTTCCCTGATGCAGCCAGGGAGATGGGAGATCAGCGAGCAAGAGGGCAAACTGCCTTTCGCGGGTAGAGGGCTGCTGGCTGAGGCTGGTGGCCTTTCATGCAGAGGCAGTCTTTGGCTATTGGGGGCCCTAGGCGAAAGCACATTGTGGGGCCCCCTATAGGCCTGTGGGGCCCCATATAGGCCCACAGGGGCCCCCTGTTGCCAGCCCCAGCTCCCGCCACCAACCCCGGACACAGGGGCCAGCTCTTCTGCCTGCTGCCAGAAATACAGAGGCCGACCAAACAGGCAGCATGCAGGACTCTGCTGGGTTTTTTTGGTTTTTTCTTTTCACAGGGCATCTGACGAAGGGGGATTTTCTCCCCCGAAAGCTCATGCGATAAATAAATCTGTTAGTCTGTAAAAGTGCCATAGGACTCTGTTGTTTTTCTACAATAGACTAACACAGCTACCCCTTTGGAATCATTCTAGGTGGATTGTGGTGAACTTCTAGTGTACCCACAGGTACCAGAGAAGGAGCAGGACCTGGAGAAGATGCTGTGTCTGGTTGGTCTGGGCTGGAGGCCGAAGAGGTGGCTGGAGTAGGAGAGACATGAACAGCTGATTCATGACTCAATGGTACATCACCGACAAGGGTGAAGTCAGAAAAGTCAGTTTGAGATGTACCCTCAGGACGGTGTAAAGTTGGAAAGGTCTCTCCAAAAGGGTCAGGCAATACAGACAACACTGAAGAGGTTTATTTAAGGTACCAGTGCTGGGCACACTGAACAAAACAACATCCACTTCATAATGGAGGTAACAGGGCAATTGCTTATATACACATACTTGTTTACTGGTTTAAACTAGTTTGTTTCCCTTGGGAAAAACAACTCTAAATATGGTAAAAGAGTCAGGGTGGTGAGAGGGGGTGGTCTTGACAGGTAGAGGAATACTAACTTCTGTATCAGGTAAGGGCGGGGGGTCGGATGGGGACGTGACAAGAGACATGCTGCCTGTTTGGTCGGCCTCTGTATTTCGGAGGCCTAGTGCGCTGGCACGGGTATTTTATCCTAACAGACTCCCGCCTGTTTGACATAATTGAACCGTTAGGGGAGATGCAGTCAATATTTTAAATCTAGTCATACTCGTGGTCAGTTTTGTGTTTAAGGGTGAGGGGTGAGAGGTTGTAGGTAGAGGGAGTGGTATAGGCAGGACGAGAGGTAGGAGCAAGGGTAACAATGGAGGTGGAATGTAAGCATACACTTGAAATAACAACATATGCACACAGTTAGGAATAAAACCAGAGGGAAACAGCAGTGGCAGCTATCTGCAGGATGGTCCACCAGGTGATGAAACTGTGGGGTGGACCAGAAGCAGGCTTTTCCAGGTGGCTTACAATCTGGTTGGAGAGCTGAACCTTTACACGGCCTTTGACAACTCTCTCACAGGCAGTGGCAGACACTGAAGCAGCAGCCAGGACCACTTTAGCCAGCAGTTCCTTGGCTAATTGGACCGAAGTATTGTCCGGGTATAAGTTGCCATGCCATCAGGGAGATGTTACCATTCCAGTAAAGATGCAGCCGGGTAGGTGGATGTCACCCAGAGTAAAGGAGTCGGTGACCTGCAGGCACATGGAGGGGTTGGCGAGGCACTGCAGTAAGCCATAGCTATAATGAGTGGCTGCGGTGCTAAAGCACCATTGTGTAGCAGATACTTGAACAGCAGCTTCAGCCTCAGGGAGAGGGAGAACAGTAATGATCACAGGGGAAGAGGTACTTAAAACACGGAGGGTAGACCAGGAGCAGATGATGTAGTCAGCAGTCTCTGTACAGCAGTCTGAGGTTCTCATAAGCATGCTGACACTGGGAGAAGGAGACATATAGCCTGAAACCCCTACTCTATGGACAGTGTTATTAGACACATAACCAACAGATCTAAAATGAAAAGAGTGAGGGAAAACATGGGCAGGAATGACAAAAGGGTACACAAGAAGGAAGTTAAAAGAGGGGGTAGAAGAAGTATTGGGGAAGGAGGGATGTGACAATTAACTGAGCACAGATATTTGCTAAGTGTGCAAGGGCAGAGGAAGAAAGGGTATGGGATGGGGGAAAACCAAGGCATATGTCTAACATATCTTCTTTTAACATATTAAATAGATCATGAGCTAACATATCGCAAGCACGCTCTTTAGATTAAGAATCTGTTTTACTAACTACGGCATCAGAGGAATTTTTCATTACTGTGTGAAAATCAGTAACAGTTGCATTAATAGCAGTGAGGGCGTATGATAAACCAGCATTGGTATGTCTTAAGGCCTGGGCGGTCTGGCTTTTAACCAGAGGCGTCATTGCCGTCGGGCTGGCAGGGCGTCGGCCCCAGGTAGAATAGCCTGAGCCCCAGATCTATTTTCCCCAGCAGGCAGACATTAAAGTAAGGTAGAACAGTTCTGGGGCTCCCAATTTTTAGGGGCCAGTGTTCCAGGGCCCCTAAAAATAGAAAACCCAGGCAGAACGCTGCGTTCCACCCAGGGGCCCCAGCAAAGCCGCAGACTCCTGCTGCGGCCAGGCTGGGGAGATTCAAATCTCCCGCCCTGAGCATGCTCAGACAGAGCGTGCTCAGGGTGGGAGTGGCCTGGCCCAGAAGCGGCTCTGCCAGCCGTCCCTGCAGCTCCGAGCCTCCGGCCAGGTAAGGGGGCTGGGAGGAGGAGGAGGCGACGGGCAGTGGGGCCGGGAAAGGGGCAGAGGAGCCGGGAAAGGAGGATGGGGGAGGGGGACAGAGGAGCCGGGAAAGGAGGATGGGGGAGGGGGACAGAGGAGCCGGGAAAGGAG
>ML688538.1:82012-107030 GCA_007922175.1 Pelusios castaneus
CCGGGAAAGGAGGATGGGGGAGGGGGACAGAGGAGCCGGGAAAGGAGCACGGGGCAGGGGGACAGAGGAGCCAGGAAAGGAGCACAGGGGAGGGGGGCAGAGGAGCCGGGAAAGGAGCAGGGGGCAGGGGGACAGAGGAGCCAGGAAAGGGGTCCCAGGCCTGATCTGGCCACGCTGCCTGCCCGTGATGGCGGCAGCAGAGGGGCAGGATCAGGACCGGCATGCGGCGGCGGCAGCCTCGGGGCAGGATCAGGCCCGAGGGGCCGGCATGCAGCGGCCGCGGGGCAGGATCAGGCCCAAGGGGCCGGCGTGCAGCGGCAGAGGGGCAGGATCAGGCCCGAGGAGCAGGCGTGCAGCAGCAGAGGGGTAGGATCAGGCCCGAGGGGCCGGCATGCAGCGGCGGCGACGGGAGCAGAGCGCGGCAGCCGGCAGCATGGCCTGATCCTGCTCCTTTGCCGACTGTCCTGTGTAGGGATATGCGGGTGATTTTGCTGTTTGTATAATGTGTGTCAATCCTTGTAGCATTGGCCTTAATTGGTTTTTAGTTTTATAAGTTTATTGGTTTCATTCATAATTTGTGTCAATCATTGTATCATTGGTTTCTTAGTTTTATAAGTTTATTGGTTTATAACTTTCTCTCATTGTATTATTGGTTTATAAATTTTTCTCACCTTAATTGGTTTATTGATTTCATCCATAACTTGTATCAATCCTTCTCTCACCCTAATTGGTTCATCATGATTGACATCTGTAATGGGTCCCTGTTTGCAACATTGTTACATTAGTTTATAATGTCTTGTAAATAGGATTGTGGACCCTGCGCTCTGTGTGGCTGTTGGGATCACAGGGCTCAAACCGCTGCTCTTGGGGTTCTCTTGGCATAGGAGGGGGGGGGGGCTTTCCCCTTTTAGCCACTCTCTCCCAGCTTGCATTGCTGTGGAAATCTGTGCCTATATACCCTTAGGTAATAGGCATAGCACCTCTTTTTACCCAGTCTCTGCAGTATTTACAGTAAAGTAATGTAAAACTCCATATTAAAAATGTAATATTGAAAGTGTTAAACTCCATCTTGAAACTGTTAAACTCCATCTTGGAAATGTTAAACTCCATCTTTGACCAATGTACCCTATCTTGTGTGAAACTATTTCTAAAGTGAATAGCTTACATTGTCTGAGCAAGGTGTGGCTGGAGGGTGTATGTATGTGTGAACCAGTCCCAAACTGCCAGCTTGTCCTGATGAATGCGAAGTCCATTCCAACGGCTGAAGAATGCGAACACAGCCCCAAAAGTAAAAGGATCCACCCCAGAGACAAAAGGATAAAAAATCAATCAAGCTATCAAGAAACGAGCTGGAAGTCACATCTGCAGCTGCCTCGTGATCAACGGACACACAGAGCCCCTGAAGCAGCGTGACCTATAAAGACCGGGTGAGACTCCAAAGTTTTGGGAGACAGTTCTGCATACACCTGAAAGAAGGAGCGTCGGTGCGCGCCCGACAGACCCCGCTCTTCCTCGTGTTCAGCTTCCCTGGCCAGGTAGCTACCACAAGCAACGATCTCCAGCAACGGACTAAAGCCACAATCAGGACTGGTAATTGTATAAACTGCAGAATATTTTCTGGTGTGTTTGGGTGCGTGGATGAATGTGTGCACGTGTGTAGGTATAAGTCAGTTTATAATTTTGTTCTTTTCTATAATAAACACGGCGTGTTGCCTTTTCCCCTTTAAAAGATCTTGGACACTCTTTTTGGTATAACACCTGCTCTGCCCCCGCAGGCCGGTCCCGGGCCTTTGTATCAGGGGTTAAGGTAAGGGGGGAACGCGGAGACCGGGGGTGGGAATGGAGGGGTCCGGACTCACGAGTCAGTCGAGCAAGGGGTCAGGATGGGGGGGCTGAGGAGGGATGGATGGAGTTAGAGGCCTGGGGAGACGCGAAGGGGGCATGGGGACAAGGAGACTTGGTAGGGGCTGGGTAGTGGTGGGGGGGCTGGGTGGGGGTGGGGGCTGGGGGTGTGGCCTAGCTGAGGGGTGGGAGCTAGCAGGGAGTGGGCTGCGGGGGCCACAGCCCTGGATCTTTTTTCTATCCAGCAATGCCCCTGCTTTTAACCCAAGCATTGTATGACCTATCCATTTCAGCATTAAGTGAGTTTATTAACAAATTTGCGCTTCCAAACAGGCCCCCAGCATCACCTAAGGTGCGTCTACACTTGTAAATTAAGTTGACTTAAGCTTGCTTAAGTCGACTTAATTTACTCTGCGTCTACACTACATTTTCCTTAAGTCGACTTAAGCAGCTGCTTAAGTCGACTTAAGGAAAATTAAGTCGACTTTGTAAAACCTCATTTTAAGTCAACTTTCTGCTTAAGTCGACTTTAGAAAGTCAACTTAAGCCAGTGTACACGTGGAGTAGCCCTAAGTCGACTTAGGGGCCTCCAGGGCTTCCCCACTGCCCTCCCTGCCAGGGTAGCTGACACAGCCACAGCCTGGCATGCCCCCCCACAGGGCAGGGCAGAGCCCAGCCCACCCTGCCCCTATGCCCTGCCAGAGTCCCTGTTCCCCTTTGTCCTATTGTACCCAGGTACAATGGGGGAAAGGCTGAGCCCCCTGGCTCTTGGCAAGGGTTGCCCCTCCTGCCACCGTGGACCTGTCCCAGGTCCACCTAGCCCCTAGAAGTCGACTTAGGTGTCCAGTGTGGACGCTCTAGGTCGATTTTGTAGGGTCCCCTCTAAGTCAAGTTAAAATTTAAGTGTGGACATGCTAAGTCGACTTAAATTAACAAGTGTAGACATAGCCTTAGTGTGCTTTGCTTTTGTCTTTTAATGGCATGGGCGCAGACAGTATATTGGTGCATTAATAATTTCAACTGTTCTTCTAACTATTGTAGAGAACTAGGGTGGTCGGAACGTACATTTTGCAAAGGTACAGTGAAATTGGACAAGTCATACTTAACGTTAATAGACACCATAATCACATCATGCAAAAGTGTCTTATTGCTTCCCATATGGATCATGCCATCAGGAGGGATGGGATGGAGCATGGGGCAGGCCATAGGAGGAGTATAACCACAAGTGGTAATATTATAGCATCTTCCATCTGAACATCCCAGATGTTTAACTGTGTTTAAACAATATTGTTGACAATAGTGTCCCTCCATTCCAGGTTCCCATAGTAAGGGTGGGATTTTTGTCCATTCTGCATTAACAAATACTGTTTAGTTAAGATAAGCCATTCATATGCTCCTTGCATTGTAGCAATTGACCCATTTTGTACAGTAGCATCTGTATTCTCCCAGTCCATTAATGTCATATATATATTGCTTACATCAACAGACTGGTCTGAAGCTGTAGAAATAGAAAGGTTAGTCTGTTCTAAAGGGAGGGCCAGGAACTGGCATTCCATTCCCTAGCCTTTCTTCCAGCACTCAGTGGTTTTACATCCTGGAGTTGGGGGACCAATATGAGTACCTCCACATCTGGAGAGGCTGAATGTCCAGGTGTAATTTACAGCTAGTGAAGCACAGGGGGAAAGCGGAAGGCTGCTTCCAGGCTGTGGTAGGTGTACCCAAACCTTTGACTCTGGGTCTTCTCTAGGGCGCGCAGGCACCACAATGGGTCCAGTGTGTTCTGGTTTGGGAGTAAGCCATGTATCTGTTTTCTTTAGCCACTCACTGCTACCTCCTGTAGGGAGTTGGATGTACTGACCAGTTTTAAGGCAGGTGTTTTGCACAATATGTACCATAGGCGGATCCCAGGGGCAGGCAGTAGGTGAGATTACAAGAAGAGTCAGCAGGGGGAGCCACATTCTGTTACCTAAGGGAATACAATTAACACACAAAAACAATTAGTCTTATTTACACACTTTGATTCTGGTTTTGTGAACCCATATTGGAATTCCTTGCACCTTCACAGAAGTGTCAGTATGTGCCAGCACCATATGTGGGCCAGAGTATTTTAGCTGGAGCACACCAGGGTTATATGTTCTTACCATAATTTGGTCTCCCTCCTGTACATCCACCCAGGAGGGGGGTTCCGGGGAGTCCTGTGTTTCTTGTCTGTCTTTGACAGTCAGCCGCAGAGGCTGCAAAACCTCATTTAGATGTTTGATGCACTCCCATTCAGTGTCAGAGACCAAGGGGAGGGGAGCTGGGACAACGCACCCTCCCCTAGAGATGTGGTCATTCCAGTAATGAGCTTGAAGGGAGAGACTCCTGTAGTGGCGTTGGGAGTTGCCCTCACAGAAAGGAGGGCAGCAGGTAGCTGAGCTACCCAATGAGTCCCTTGGGATAGTAGAGCCTTTGTGATTTTGTTCTTTAGTGTCTGGTTGGCTCGCTCAACTAACCCAGAGCTTTCAGGGTGATGTGGGCAGTGGAATTTCTGTTTAATGCCTAAAGCGGAGCAAACCTCCTTCATGATCCGTCCTGTAAAGTGGGTTCCCTGGTCCGAGTCCACCGAGCATGGCAAGCCCCATCTGGGGCAAAATTAATTGGCCAGTATTCGGGCTACTGTGCTTGCATCATTTTTAGAAGTCGGAAAAGCTTCAATCTACCTGGTAAAATGATTGTTGATGACCAGACAATACTTTTTTCCTTTTGCTGGTGGTAAAGGGCCTATGAAATCAATTTGATGATGCCTCATTGACGCTTTAAGCTTTTTGCCTTCGTTACACTTAGCACATACCAGACATTGTCGACAGTAGTCATGTATCTCTGCTGCCATTTTAGGCCACCATCACTTTCCCTTTATATGGTGTAGCATAGCTTTTGAATTTGGGTGGGTTGGTAGGTGGTAAAGATCACAAAAGTAAGCCACAACTGCCCTAGAAGCCACAAACTGCTGGTCACTTGTGACTCGGGTGTTGGCATTATTAATTTTGCAGACATTTTCAATCCTTGGCCATTTTTCCTCTTTAGTACATTGCTCTTTTATCTCAGGTAGTAATATTTGTTTCAACTCAGGGATTTGGGCAGCTGCTATGTGGAGATTATCCTGAGGCATTTTTGCGGCCTTTTTTGCATTATCTGAAGCTGCATTTGCAAGGGATAGAGAGTCATTGTTCCTGGTGTATGCCTGGCTTTTAACTACAGCCAATTTAGACGGTTTTTGGATTGCATCTAATAAACTTTTGATATACCCCCCATTTTTGAGAGGAGTACCGAATGAAGTGAGGTATCCCCTATTAGTCCAGGAATCAAGATAGTCATGAATGACACCGAATGCGTAGTGACTGTCCATATAGATAGTTACTGACTGGCCTTCGGCCAAGAGTCAGGTCTGTGTTAGGGGCACTAGTTCAGCTACTTGAGCTGAACAAGAGGAAGGCAAGGAACCCGAATGGAGGCACATATCTGACAGGTCACAGACTGCCCAACTGGTATAGGGTTGGCCAGTGACATATTATAGAGATCCATCAACAAACAGAACAAGATCAGGAGAAGGTAGGGGTTGTTCAGATACCAGTTGATCCTGAATTAGGGTGTCCTCAGAGAGAGGGCACTGATGAGGTTCTCCTGTTGTTGGCATTAAGGTAGCAGGATTAAGAAGATTAGAGTGTGCAATTGTGATATGGGGGCTCAAAAGAGTGCATTCCCATTTGGACCAGCAAGCTGAAGTAACTTTTGAAAAACAGCCCCCATTCAAGATTTTATGAACTGCATGAGGCACAAAGATTGTAAGGGGGGCTCCAGAAACTACAGGTGATGAGACAGTGATCACCCAAGATGCTGTCTCTACAGCTTGTAGACAGTGATTAAAGGCCAATGCCACTGAGTCCAGGCGAGTAGAGTAGTAGGCCACAGGGCGGCACCTGTTGCCGTGAGTTTGAGTAAGTATGGCAACTGTATGGCCATCTTGTACAAGTGTCCAGAGCTCGAATGGCACTGATGGGCGAGGAAACCCGAGGGCTGGAGCTCAAAAGAGGGCTGTTTTAAGCTGTATTAAGCAGTGGTCATGCTCTGATGACCAGGGAATAGGGTCTGAGGAGGCTTGATCCCCTTTAAGGAGGTCATTGAGGGGTTGTGCCAGGGTAGGAAAAGATGATGTATATTGCCTGCAAAAGTTAAGAAGACCCATTAACTTACATAGCTCCCATACAGTGGTTGGTTGCGGGGCTGCAGCAATTGCAATTCGGCGGTCCGAGGTAAGGGCTTTAGAGTCCTGTGAGACTGTGTAGCCCAGATATTGGACTGACAGTAAGGCTATTTGGGTGTGCCTACACTTGTAAATTAAGTCGACTTAAGCTTGCTTAAATCGACTTAATTTAATTTACTCTGCATCTACACTACACTTTCCTTAAGTCGACTTAAGCAAGCTGCTTAAATTGACTTAAGGAAATTTAAGTCGACTTTCTTAAACCTTCTTTTAAGTCGACTTTCTGCTTAAGTCAACTTAAGCCAGTGTAGACCTGGAGTAGCCTTAAGTCGACTTAGGGCTCTCCAGGACTTCCCCACTGCCCTCCCTGCCGGGTGAATGGCACAGGGAGAGCCTGGCATGCCCTGCCCACCCTGCCCCTATGCCCTGCCAGTGTCCCAGTCCTCCTTTGCCCCATTGTACCCAGGTACAATGGGGCAAAGGCTGAGCCCCCTGGCACTTGGCAAGGGGTGCCTACCCTGCCACTGTGGACCAGTCCAAGGTCCATCTAGCCCCTACAAGTCGACCTAGGCGTCCAGTGTGGACACTCTTGGTCGACTTTGTAGGGCCCCCCCCCCAAGTCGACTTAAAATTTAACTGTAGACATGCTAAGTCGACTTAAATTAACAAGTGTAGACATAGCCCCTGAGCCTTTCGAGGGTTAGCCTTCAGGCCTGCGTCTTTTAAGGCTTGTAGCAGCATCTGAAGCGCATGTAAGTGGTCAGAGGTCGGTAGAAGAGGCAAGCAACAGATCATCAACATATTGTAAACAGATGGAATTGGCAGAGGCCCAGTTTGTTGAAGAGAGGGCTTTAGCCATGACCCGATGAAAGTAGGTGCATTATGGAACCCTTGGGGCATACAGGCCCAGGAGAGCTGGGTGGGGCCAAAAGTGAATGCAAACCAGGGCTGCGACTCTAGATGCACAGGGATGCTTCAGAAACCATTAGCAATATCTAGTACAGTAAAGATACAGTAAGAGGGATTGAGTCCCAAAAGGGCCACTGTTGGGTCCGCAACAATGGGGGCAAGTTTGTCCGCATGTTGTTTGATAGTGCGGTAATCTTACTATTGTAAGACGCCAAGAGCCATCAGGTTTTTTAACGGGCCAGATACGGGAATTAGTGAGGGGAGGAGCAAGAAACAATTATGCCTCATTGATGTAAAGAATTAATAATATCACCTACTGCAGTTAAGGCTTCAGGTTTGAGAGGGTATTGCTTGGTGAGTGGAGGAAGTTGACCGGTAACCTGGATGAGTAGGCAGAGATGAGCAGGCACCAAACCGCATGAGAGCTCGTCCTCTGCCCAGACAGAGGGAAACCTGGAACACAATTCTTGAAAAGGGTTAGAAGTATCCCAGGAGACAGCCACAGACTGTGGGCAGTAGCAACAAAAGATAGGGATTTATTTCTACGGAGGGGAATGGTATGCATCTGCAAAAGCTTGTCAGTGAATGTAACTGTACTTTGAGCCATATTAAGAATGACTGCAAGATTGCAAAGGGCATCCATGCCTAGGATTGTTCCCTCTGTATTTGGAGTTACATAAAAACACTGAGTGCAGAAAAATGAATTAGATTTCACAAGAACAGGGTGGCTCCTGTAGGCAGTAATGTGCGTGCCTCCCACACCTGAAACAGTGATGTGCTCTTTAGTAGTGGGGAGAGGAAGGTCAGTGAAGGAAATAGATGCTCCCGTGTCCACAAGAATTGTGCATGGCCAGTCCCTGATCCATATTTGTAAGTGTGGTCTCGAGAGATTTATACCTGCCTCTACAGCACTGACAGACAAGGGGGCTGCTGAATCCTAGCGGGTTAAAGAATTTTAAAGCCTTGCCATTTCCTCTCTGCTTAGATGCTCATAAGGACTGGCAGAGGGTTAGCTTGTGGGAGGTGCAGCTGACCGCTTTGGGCAAGCTTCAGCCCAGTGGTCCAGCCCCCCACACACATAGCATCGGGACAGGGTGGGGGGGGCCCAGGTGTGGAACCGAGGCCAGGGCGAAAGGGCAGGAAGGTGCTGGGTGATTTGACTAGTCACAACCCCATCGCCCACAATGTTTAATTTTTTGTTTGCATTCCGTTTGTGCATGGCCCACGTCACCACAATTATAACATGTTGTTTTATCTCTAGTGGATACTACAGCAACATGGTGGGTCTTGTCCTTTTTATCCTTAGGCTGTCTTGCTTAACACTCAGAAGCCCACATACAAATAGATTCATAACCAGAGCCCAGGTTAACCCTAGGTTAAGGGTTGCTTGTAAGTGAGAGCTGAAACCTTCTTTTAACATTTTCAAGAATGCTGAGTCCGGTTTTTTTGGTTCTCTAATTCCAGCATTGTTGAAATAGACATCCCACTTGCGCTCACAATACTGTGCAGCAGTCTCATCTTTACCCTGGACACATCCTACAATTAGTCCCCAACTGCCAGCGCCCCTGCCCAGGGCATGTTGAACAGCTTCTCTAAATTCAGTACATGCAATTGTCATGTCCTCTTCAGACTCAAATTTCACAGCCCAACCACCACTTCAATGGCCATCGGCAGAGATTTTAGCCCAGTTTATATCAGGGCATTTAGCTTTAGTAAGGACATGAAGATCTCTGGGATGCAAGGTGTAGGTGGTAACCATTTGGGTAATTTTTTTCCAAAATATAAGATTTGGATCATTGGGCTTTAGATTAGGAAGGTCTTTTAACAGACCCTGCATTTCTTCGGTGCTGAGGGGAATGTATTTAAATGTATCATGAGATGTTCTGTTGGCTCCCTGCCCAGTCCATTGTGTAACTACTTGGAAGGGTGCAAAGGAGCACTGGCATTAAACTTTGGATTGTAAGGGGAAGAGAGCAATCATTTAGGTCTTTTACAGTTTTTGCCAGCTTCCAATCTTGAATTTGCTTAACCAGGTGTTTCCAATTGATTTTCTTTTGATTACAATCATTATCAACTGAGCCAGGATCATTAGAATCATCCTGCTGTTGGGTAATAGCAGCAATATAACGTGCAGAGGAATTCTATTCTTTTATTTTAATTTTTAAAGCATTATTTTCTGCCTGGAGCTCACTTAATTTATGGTCTAGATCTGTGTTTTGGTTTAGCTCCGATGTTAAAGCCTTTTGGAGTTCTCCTAATTCCTGGATCCTTTTCTCATATTCACAATACAATATCACAATTCCTTTTTCTTATTTTCCTTTTGCCTGACCAGACCACCACAACAAACTGTCCTTTACACTTCCACTTTCATTCCATCCATCCTTTAGCATAGCCTTTTGGACCTTCTTACCCTTTTCCCTCAAAAACTCAATAATTCTCTCTCCGGTGGAGGGTGTTATTGAGCCATCCCCGGCAGCGCACCCTCCCTTTGAGGACACTACCGGGGTACCCTGGGACATGTCACAAGACATTGTCACCCAGCTTTCTGGAAACCCACCTAGTGTGGCGTTTCAGGGGAACCACACCACTGAGCACATGATGGTGCCCAGTCTTGGCACCGCAGCCTTTGACAAAGCAATCCCTGCAGCCCGTATACCACCAACACACACAGTTCCCTGCAATGCACCCTCTCTGTGTCCAGGGGAGGCAAGCACACCCTCTCTGGGCTTGCCAAAGGTGCAGTCTCTGCTTCCCCACAGTCTCTGCAACCTGTGAGTCCTGGCCAAGGACTTCCACTGGCCAAGCACACCCTCTCTGTGCTTGCCAAAATATACAAAATGCTAGCAAAAACCGTTCAGTTCTCCTGTCTGCGTGCTTTACGTGAGGTTCATATTAAAAGGGGGTACCAAAGGGGATATCCCAGAGAGACCCAGATCAACATGCATGCTAAAGGTAGTAATTCTCTTTGATTGTGAGAGGCCCTCTGCGGGTCCCAATGGTACTCTGCTCGCACTGTGCCAATTTGTAAAATTGGAAAGGTCCCTCCAAAAGGATCAGGCAATACAGACAACACTGAAGAGGTTTATTTAAGGTACCAGTGCTGGGAACACTGAACGAAACAATATCAGCTTCAAAATGGAGGTAACAGGGCAATTGCTTATATACACATACTGCTTGTTTACTGGTTTAAATTAGTTTTCAAACAGTTCTTTGTTTCCTTTGGGAAAAACAACTCTAAATATGGTAAAAGAGTCAGGGTGGTGAGAGGGGGTGGCCTTGACAGGTAGAGGAATACTGACTTCCGTATCAGGTAAGGGCGGGGGGGTCGGATGGGTACGTGACAAGAGACATGCTGCCTGTTTGGTCGGCCTCTGTATTTCGGAGGCCTAGTGTGCTGGCACGGGTATTTTATCCTAACAACAGCTATGACCTATAGCAGCTGACCAACATGCTGCTGCCAAGCCAGGCCATTCGCTGTCTGGACAGAGTAGGAACAGGTTCTGTTTGGGCAATCACTGTTGCAGAACCCATTTAGCTCCCAAAGCACAGTTTCAAGCGAGGACAGGCTGGCCAGTTGTGATGGTGTGGTTCTTCGTTTTCGGTGCATGTCTGATGACCTGGTTTTGCTGTTGGCATTGAACCATTTGTTGTGTTTCTTGTGGTTTCAACATATCAAAGCAAGAGTGCTACTGCCGTCCCATCATAAGGAAAGCTGGAGACACTTCAGTCATGACCTGTGGAGTGTTTCTATAGGATAACAAGTTCCATAGGGGTAGCCATATTAGTCTATTGCAGAAAAATAGAGTCCTGTGGCACGTTTAAAGACTAACAGATTTATTTATCATATGAGCTTTCTTGGGAGAAAATCCCACTTCATCAGATGCTTTGAAGATGGGAATCTTACAGAATGGGAGGAAATTAAATGCAGGGAAGTGTGTGACATAGGATCAGGTCAGGCTGTAACAGCAAATCAAAATAGATGTTAGGATTCAAACACTGGAGAACAGCACATAGAGGAAGGTGAGGTCAAATCACCTGTTGTAATGAGAAAAAATTCCATAGTTCCTGTTTAACCCATTACATTTCTCATTACAACAGGTAATCTGACCTCACCTTCCTCTATGTGCTGTTCCCCATTGAATCCTAACATCTATTTTGATTTGCTGTTACAGCCTGACCTGATCCTATGTCATACACTTCCCTGCATTTAATCTCCTCCCATTCTGTAAGTTTCCTGTCTTCAAAGCATCTGAAGTGGGATTTTCTCCCACGAAAGCTCATGCGATAAATAAATCTGTTAGTCTTTAAAAGTGACACAGGACTCTTTGTTTTTATAGGATAACAAGAAGTTGTCCAGACATTTCTGAAGAGGTGAATGTTCCCTCGCAGATTTTAGAGCTTGCTTCATAGTCTATACAAATCTTTCAGCGAGCCCATTGGTGGATGGGTGATATGGTGCTGACCTGATGTGATGTATCCCATTGACGTTCATAAAACTTTCAAAATCCTGAGAAATGAACTGTGGTCCATTGTCACTCACCAGCTGCTCTGGGAGACCATAATGATTAAAGAAGCTACACAGGTTTTGGATAGTGTTTTCCGTAGTAGTGGACTGCATTACAAAGACTTCTGGCCATTTAGAACGGGCATCAACAGCAATTAAAAACATACATCCTTTGAATGGGCCAGCAAAATCAACATGAATACATTGCCATGGCCTTTCAGGACAGTCCCATTGGTGAAGAGGTGCCAAATGATGTATGCTCTAGAAGCTCTAGCATGAGGTACAAGCTCTAGTCATCTGCTCAATGGCCTTGTCCAAGCCCCACCACCAAAAATAGCTTTGTGCGATTTCTTTCATGCACACTATGCTACAGTGACTGGAATGGAGTTGTTCCAACAAATGGTCTTAATGAAGGTGGGATAATGACATGCCTACCCCACAACAAACACCCAGACTGCGTAGATAACTCCATCTGCCTAGACATATAGGTGCAGAGTCAGGTGAGACTTAGGACTCAGGTGATGATTTTCCATGAATCACAAGATCCATAACTCGAGCCAGTATTGGGTCAACGCGTGTTGCTCTCCTTACTTGAGTAGCTGTGATAAGTGTGTTTTCCACCTGATCAAAGTAAGATTCCTTCCTGGTATGTATCTTGACAGGGTATTGGTAATGGTAGTCTTGAAAGACAATCTGTATTGCAATGCAAAGAGGATTTCCTATACTTGATCTCATATGTATAATCCAGAAAGTATCAATGCCCATTGTTGCATATGACTAGCAGCCAAAGGTGGAATGCCTGTGTGTGGTCCAAAAATCGATGTGTGGGTGTATACTCAGTGAGGAGCACAAATTTCTTACCAAACAGGTACTGGTGAAATTTCCGGACACCAAAAACAATCCCCAGTGCCTCTTGTTCAATTTGGGCATAATTAGTCTCTGCCTTCCTCAAGGCACATGAAGCAAAAGCAATGGGCCTTTCTTCTCCTGAAGGCATGACGTGGAACAGCACAGCCCCAACTCCATAAAGGGAGGCATCACAGGCTAGCTGTAGAGGTAAGGATGGATCAAAGTGTGTCAGAACCACTCAATTTGTCAGTGCAAGTTTAGCCTTGTGGAACGCAACATCAAAGGCTTCAGTCCAGTTCCAACCTCTCTTTGCCCTAAGGAGCTCATGTAAGCGTTTCAGAAGCGTTGCTAACTGTGGAATAATCTTGCCATAATAGTTCAGTAACCCTAAAAAAAGAGCAAAATTGGCTTACATTCTGAGGGTATGGCACATCCATGATTGCCTTCACCTTGGCCAGAGACTTATGGAGGCCAGCAATATCCCAAATATTCAACAGAGGGCTGGAAGAATTCACATTTGTCTCAGCGAATGCATAGGCTGTATTCTTCCTATCTTTGTAGGGTAGATCTCAAGTTCATAAGGTGCTCCTTTTCATTCTTGCCAGTGACCAAGAGGTTGTCAAGATAGCACCGTACTCCCGATAAGCCACTCAAGATCTGGTCCATGGCCCTCTGGAACAAAGCCGGGGCCAAAGTAATCCCAAAAGGCAAGCAACAGAATCTATTGCTGGTTCACAGTGCAGGCCACACACAAGCCTGTCATGTAGCATTTCATCTAACATGTTCTTGAAATCACAGTGTTCAGCCAGCTTCCTCAGAGCTGCTACAAATTGTGCAACAGATTCCCCTTCACCTTGATTCCTAAGGTAGAACTGATATCTCTCTGTTCTTACCAATGGTTTTGGGGGAAAAATGTGCTCCCAGAATTTCCACCAGATCATCATACGATTTTGCATTGGGGTTCTCCGGATAAAGCAAATTACATAGCAAACTATAGGTCTTGGCTCCTATAAAGGTCAAGAAAACAGGTACCTTCTTTTCATTGCATATATCATTCACGACCACAAAGTTTTGAAAGCATGCTGTATACATATTCCATGTGCCTGTGGCAGCATCAAAGTTCCCAGGGGAACCAGTGAATGAAGCCATGGCTGAACTGGTAGGTGGAGCTATGGTTCTCTCTTGTGTTTGTTTATCTCCCGTCCATTGGCTTCACCAAGCAAATAGATCAGATTTCAACTCCCGTCGCCATCCCCCTCCAGGCACATAGCACAGGCATGCAAACAGTGAGAAGAAAATTCTTTCTTATATGGCTCAGGATTTCCTGGGACACCACAATGTTGGCAGGAGTGCTCTTTTGTTGACATAATGTGGCTACACAAGGACAATTCCAGTTGTGCAGCTGAAAGTTTTAAGTAGGCTAGTCCTAACTCAGGGCACGTACACACGATCACTTTATCGTGCATTAACAGTCATTACCGCGCGATAACAACAACAGCGTACACATGTGTAATAGGGCTCTTGCACGTCAACAGCCCAGTTGTAGCGCAATAGAAAAACCACCTCGGCGAGGGTGGTAGTAGTTAACGCGGAACAACTGTTGCGCCTTTCGACTCGTGTGTACGCTTACCGCGCAATCATTGGCCTCCAGAAGTGTCCCAGCATTCCAATATCGTCCTCTCTGGTCTTCCCCCCACCCGCTCTGTGGCTGTGATGAAACAGTCAGTCCCCACCCTGTTTCGATTCCCGGGATTTTCGAATTTCTAGTCTGTTTCATTTCCTGTTCTCTTCCTCGTGCAGTGGAGTGCAGCTCTGATCTTCACTAGCAATGGCGGCCCATCGTGGAAGATGCGCACCCATTTGGAGCACAGCAGAGGTGCTGGACCTGATCAGCATCTGGGGAGAGTCTGCTGTGCAGGCACAGCTACGTGGCAGCAGGCGAAATTTCAACACATATGGCATAATTTCTCGGGCCATGTCCGAGAGAGGTTATGAGAGAGACACTGTGCAGTGCAGATCAAAGGTGAAGGAGCTAAGAATAACCTATCACCGAGCAAAGGAGGCAAACCGGCGTTCGGGATCAGCGCCTGCTACATGCAGGTATTACAAGGAAATCGAAGCTATCCTCAGCGGGGACTGCATAACAACGGCCAAGAATCCTGTGGACACATCGGCCCCTCCTCATCCAGTGAATGCCAGAGCCGAGCAGGATGAGGATGTGATCGATGAGAAGGTGGAGATGGAGGATGACCTGGAGGAGAGTGCAACAGCGTGTAGCCATGAGCTCTTCTGCACCCCCGCTGAGACGTCCACCCAAGACATCAATTGCAGCGTGTCCTCTGAGGTGGCAGAGGGGGGTTCAAGTAAGTTTCTCGTCCATGCAGCTATGGCTCCTGCTAAAAAATCATTGTCCGGGTCGGGGGTGCTTGCTGTCTCGGTCCCCGCTGTGCACGCTCTTTACTATGCAGTCATTAGAAGTGCATCAACACAAGCAGTGATTGTCAAAAAATCATCTGTATTTAGGTCACTAAAGGTTTCCTCGATGTACCGCCAGAGCCTCCTACTCAGATTAGATGGGATAGCATATGTGTCTACGCTCCCGTATAAGGATACTCAGCCTCGCCAGCTGCAAAGCACAGCTCTGGGAACCATGGTAGCACACAAGGCAGCAGCATACGGTCCCGGCTGGCATCCGGTGGCATGTAGGATATGTATTCTAGCTGGCAGGGGCACTCTGAGGAGAGAGATATCGGGTTCCATCTGTGTGCCCTGTGCAGAATGTTAGCCCCCAGTGAGGTTTCTATTAGGACGTACCTTGTCCACTTCAGCAAAGCATAGGATGTTGACTGCCCTGTACCTTCCAGTGGAATGTGCTACTGGAAGGTTACATTGGTTATCTGGGCTATGTGTTAACAATAGCTTTATTATTCTTTTTTTTATTAGATTCGACCTTCACAAGGCCGGTGTCTACCCCAGCTGACCGCATGAGAAACATTCGGCGGCGGGCTCGAAGAAACAGGGAGGATATGTTTCAGGAGCTCATGAAAAAACCAGAAGCATCCGCAAGGGAGAATCGAGCCTGGAGAGAGGAATCCCAACAGAGGAGGCAGAAACACAGGGATGAACTGATAAGCGTCATGAAGGAGCAAACAGAACTGCTCAAGAGCATGATTGCTCTGCAGTGCCAGGCGATTAATGCACGGGCTCCACTCCAGACAATTCAGCCGTGTCTGCCTCCCACACCCCGTAGCACTTCGAAGCATTTATTTGAAGGCCACCCGTCCCCCTGGTATACTGCAACATCCAGTCCCTCACAGAGCTACTTTTTAGAGACCCGCAGCTACACCCACCTGTAAACCCTCCAAACCCCCCCCCCCAACCACCACCACCCCTCTTTTATCTTTTAATAAAAACAGTAACAAAAAATTTGAAGAGTGGCTTTATTAGTACACAGCACAGTGTAAATCTCATAAGGTGCACTTGATGCGTCCTTGAAGGAAACTACGGGAGGGCATCATTGAAATGCTCCCTGAGTGCCTCCCTTATGCGAGCAGCTCCTCGTTGGGCCCCCCTAATACTCCTAGTGGCTGGCTGTTCATATGCTGCCTCGAGGCGCTGTGCCTCCATAGCCCACCCCGGGGAAAACTTTTCTCCCCTATTTTCACAAATGTTATGAAGGGCACAGCATGCCGCAATCACAGCAGGGATGTTGTCCTTGTCCAAGTCCAGCCTCCCATACAAACAGCGCCAGTGCCCTTTTAAGCGGCCGAAGGCACACTGCAGTCATTCTGCAGTGGCTCAATCTGTAATTGAACCGCTCCTTGCTGCAACCCAGGTTCCCGGTGTACGGCTTCATGAGCCATGGCATCAGTGGGTATGCTGGGTCTCCGAGGATGACTATGGGCATCTCCACATCCCCCACTATAATTTTTTGATCAGGGAAGAAGGTGCCCCCTTGCAGCTTCCGGTACAGACCAGTGTTCCTGAAAATGCGGGCATCATACACCTTTCCCGACCACCCAGCACTGATGTCCGTAAAACACCCCTTGGGATCCACGAGTGCTTGCAGCACCATGGAGAAGTAGCCCTTCCTGTTGATGTACTCGATCGCGAGATGGTCTGGAGCCAAAATAGGGATCTGTGTGCCATCTATGGCTCCCCCACAATTAGGGAATCCCATGGCAGCAAAGCCGTCCACAATCTCACGAGCATTGCCCAACGTCACCGTCCTCCGTAGCAGAATGCGATTGATGGCTTGGCAGACTTGTGAGAGGGCTAATCCGACGGTGGACCTCCCGACTCCAAACTGGTTTGCAACCGACCGGTAGCAGTCAGGAGTCGCCATCTTCCATACAGCAATCGCAACACGCTTCTCCACGGTTAGGGCTGACCTCATGTTGGTGTCTTTACATCGCAGGGCAGGGGCCAACTCTGAACACAGATCCAGAAAGGTTGCTTTCCGCATTCGAAAGTTCTGTACCTACAGCTCGTCATCCCACAGCTGCATAACAATGCGATCCCACCACTCTGTGCTCGTCTCTCACGACCAGAAACGGCATTGCACCGTGTGCAGATGATCGGTGAAGGAGCTGAGCAATGCGGTGCTGTTGCTCTGCAGGGCATCGATCAGCCCCTGCTCCTCGGCGTCCTCGTCTGATTCGGAGCTCATTGCGTACTGAGCAACCAGCCGAGATGTATTTAGAATGGTGAAGGCGACAGTGGAGATTAGAACAGGATCCATGCTGTTGCAATTGTGATGGCTCGCAAGTGGTGCGGTGCGTCACTGCACTGTTGAAAGTAGGTGCGAGTTGCTATTGGCAACGAGGAAGACGCAAGGGGAACACAGTGCACCACGGGAAACTGAGAGTTTACCCATGGCGCTTTGCGTTCTTTTCCTTCATCCCATGATTCCAAGCGCCAACTGAGGGAAAATTGAACTGTGGGATAGGTGCCCAGAATTCATTACGCTACACCGCAATATAGCAAAGAAGTCTGTTGCGTTGCAAGGAGCGACGTGTGTACGCACGATCCCGCAATAAAGGTCACGTGTTTTTTATAGCGCGATGGCCATGTTGCGCTTTAATCTGATCATGTGTACATAGCCTCAGATCCTTGCAATACTGTGTTAAGACATCTCTTTCCCCTTGCCCTAGAATCAATACACTTCCATTTATCATAGTCTTCTTTGTTTTCCTGCAACTAGGGCCATATCTACACTGACAGTGGCCAAGTCATCACCGTCAGGTCGATCTTTCTGGATCAACTTAGGGGTCAGTTAAGACACACTCATTTGATCTAGAAATTGACTTAGTAAAACCAGCCCCTCAAGTGGCACAGTGCAGTGAAGATGCCGTGCTGAAGGGGAATTAGGAAGTTGATGGGAATTATGCAAGCTACTCTACATAGCTTGCATAACTCCTGTCAACTGCCACTGAATTTTTCTAACAGTGTAGACTGGGCCTCATTTTCAGTTCAGTGCTCATATTTTATTTTATGTAGGTTTTTAGAGTGCACCAATCATTGTAGTATCTGAGGGTATATCTACACTGGAGGCTCTGTTAAGTTGACTTAACAAGGTCGATTTTAAGTCGAGTAAAGTTGACCTTGTTAAGTCAACTTAGAGAGTCCACTGCCTCTATCCACACTGGCAGGTGCTAGGTCGACAAAGGAGTGGTTCATTGTGAGTAGCCCTGGGAGGGGGCCTGGAGGCCAATTAGGTCGACTTAAGGTCTTTCCCCGTCTACAGTGGCTTAAGTCAACTTAATAAGGTTGACTTAAGCGTTAAGTCAACCTTAAGAAGTGGTGTTGTTAAGTCGACTTAAGGAAGCGCTTAAGTCAACTTCATACAAGCCCAATGTGGACGCAGCAGTCTGTAGGTCAACTTAACCTTCCTTAAGGCGACCTAAGGCTCCAGTGTAGATGTACCCCCAAGGTAGTTTTGGCTATTGTGGGGTGGGGGGAGGGAATGGGGGGGTCCTAAAAAATGTATACATGCTGCTCTGTGTTTATATTAGACTGAGAAGGCAAGTCAAAAAAGCACATTTGGAGTAGAAGGTGGTAGATGAGGGTTGCGATGGCTCTTAGTTCCTCTCTAGTCTCAGGCTGTTTTCAAAGCTCTGTCTTTTGCACATATGAGCTTTGCCTTTGTGGTACAACGTTCCAGTGTTCCTGAGGAGGAGTTCTGTCATCCATGGGCCTTATCCCAGGTCTTTAAATCATCTTTTAAATATGTTGAATGAAGGCTGCTGAGCACTTGAACTCAATTCTTGGTGTTCTAGGAGAAATGAAAACAGGACAAGATTGATGTGCAAGTAAGATTTCAAAGGTTGATGTAGCAAATTATTTTACTAAAAATAGTTCTGTTATATCTACTATGCTAAATTTATCCACTGAGAAAAATGAGAATCTAACTCATAAGAAAAATATCACTTGGATGTCTTACCAAAGCATGGCTGTAATGCAGACAATTGGGTCCAGATACATAAAATAAAATTGGTATTTTTTAATTCAGAATGTAATCCTGGTTTTTACAGTTACACAAAATTGCATCTAACAAATAGGAAATTGCATCAGTTACATGAAATAAATTGCATCTAACAAATAGGATTGTGCTGAGTTATAAAAAAAATTCTAGACATAATTCATTTAGTAAATAAATAATTGGCTATTCTTTTCTCGGTTAAAAAAATGCTCTGATTGCCAGATAGAGGATATATAATGCTGGGAGTTCTTGAAACCAATTACATTATAGTTTAATGGTGGTGTATTCTCAGATATGCTTAATTTACTCTAACTAATGAAACTAATGAGGTAGAGATGAAAATAATGATTATGGGCACATACGCGGCTCAGGATTTCCTGGGTTCACAAGATATTATCTTATCATCCCGTCTCGTCACCAGTCTTGTCGCCAGAATTAATAAAAGATTAATAGACATAACAGGCTTGGAAGTTCCCTTACTTGGCTTTATTCAGCATGTCTGGCAAGGACGGCAAGAAGACAAACAGATTTATCCAAGCACTTAACAACTCTCCCATTTATCACTATGAAAGCTCCAATGGCTCCAGTACCCTGAGACACCACAACCCCTATATCCCCAACACAGATAGAGGTCAGTAACTGCTTTCAGGCTCTCTCTACAGGTACTGCTCCTGAGAATGCTTTGGAAGAGTCTTCTGAGGGAAGGGAGAACAAGGAGACGTTGTTGGTTGAAAGGCATGGGATGCATTTTCCTGGGGGGGCTCCACGATCACTACTCTCAAAAGAAAAAGATGGGTGGTGGTTGTGACCAGGGCCTCCTGGGATAACCTCCTGGATGTAGAAAAGTCAGGGCAAGCTGCAAAACCTGGAGCCAAACTCCCCAAACACTGATGGGTGATACTTAAACCAGTCTCCCGATCAGTCACAACCAGGCTTCTGGTTCCCCACACTCGTTACCAAGAAAATGGCCCAAAATAGAAACAGCTCCCTTTATTGCACTCCAGCTCCTCTGGCTCCCACCTAGCCACACGGTCCCTTAAAGATATAGGTTCTCCAGACCCCAAAGGGCCAGCCACATCACACAGAACAATATAGGTTTGGATCTTACCCAAAATACCACACTGATAGCCAATCCTTTAGCAACTACCACTAAAGGTTTAATATAAAAGAAAAGAAACAAAATATGAGAGATGTTAAAGGGTCAAAGTGAATCACATACATACAAATGATTTAAAGTTCATGTAAAGCAGTTTGCAGGCTTGTTCCTCTGGAGTTTGCAGGCTTGTTCTTCTGATAGACACACAGCACCCAGGTGGGCCTCAGTCCTTTATCCATTTGCAGATGAATAGTTCCAGAGGTGGGAGTTGACTGTAGACTAGGGACTTGAGACAAGATGGAGTTCAGGCTGCTGCCTTTTATCACCTCTGGCATTCTCCATGCTGTGTGCAGTTCTTTCCAATCAAAATGGAGTTGAGTCACATGTTCAAGTCTTAGTGGCTCAGTAGGTTTCTCCCTGGGCCCATTGTACCTGGAAGCTTCCTTAATGGGCCATTAAGGAAACAATGCCTGTAGACATCCAGTCTGGGGAGTTTCCCAGAATCACACAATTTGGAATACAGATATAGCTAACACATTCATATCTTCTAATATAGATATGATACCTACACATAGACAAAATAATCATTTCTAGCAAATTACAACCTTCCTGTTGATACCAAACATGACATAGTTCCTATGGATTATAGCAATTATGAGATATTAATACAAAGTAATATCATAAATGGTTCCCTAAATCCAGACAGTGTCACAGTGGTGGTCAGGGATTCCCTCCTATGGGGGACAGAGTCGTCCGTCTGCCGTCAGGACTGGGAAAACTGAGAAATATACTGCTTGCCTGGAGCTAGAATTCGGAATGTGACTCATTAAGCCTCCAGACCGCTATCCCTTTTCACTGACTCATGTGGGCACCAAAGAGACAGCCAAGAATGACCTTGAGCATACCACTGCAGAGTATGTGGCCCTGGGAAGGAAGATAAAGGAGTTTGAGGCACAGGTGGTGTTCTCGTCCATCCTTCCTATTGATGGAAAAGGCCCAGGCAGAAACCCTTGCATTATGGAAACAAATGCATGGCTATGCAAAAGATGTCTGAGAAAGAGCTTTGGCTTCTTCAACCATAGATGTTGTTCCAAAAAGGAGGACTGCTAGGAAGGAACAGGATCCATCTAACAAAGAGAGGGAAAAACATCTTCACAGACAGACTGGCAAACCTAATCAGGAAGGCTTTAAACTAGGTTTGCTGGGGGATGAAGCCCTAATTCCTGAGGTGAGTGGGAAAGAAGGATGCCAGGAGAAAATGCATGGAGGAAAGTGCAACAGGGGAGGCAATCGGTAGGGGAAAGTAGGACAATCAGCCCGATATCTTAGGTGCCTGCACACAAATGCAAGAAGCCTGGGAAACAAGCAGGAAGAATTGGAAGTTCTGGTACAGTCAAGGAATTATGATGTAATTGGAATAACAGACGTGGTGTTGCATGATTGGAGCCCTGCCATGGATGGGTATAAATTGTTCAGGAAAGACAGGCAGGGAAGAAGAGGTGGAGGAGTAGCACTGTGTGTGAAAGAGCTGTATGAATGCTCAGAGCTCTTCTATGAAAGTGGAGACAAGTCTGTGAGTTAAGTTTAGAGAAGAGTGCAAGGGTGATGTTGTGGTAGGTGTCTGCTACCAGACCAGAAGGAGGAGGTGGATGAGGCATCCTATGGACAACAAGCAGAAGTTTCCAGATCTCTGGTTCTCATGGGGGACTTCAATTACCCTGACATCTGCTGGGAGGGCAATACAGCTGTGCACAGGCAATCCAAGAAGTTTTTGGAGAGTGCTGAGGACAGCTTCCTGGTACAAATGCTGGAGGAACCAACTAGGGGCCTTGCTCCTCTTGACCTGCTGCTCACAAACAGAGAGGAATTCCTAACACCTTTATCTGAGATGTTCCTCAGATCTGTCACCTGAAAAGAATGGCTCAGGTTTGAGAATCTCCCTCACATCCTCAATCACAAAGATGAATGCAAAGAATGTATTTAGTTTCTCTGCAATAGCCTTTTCTTTCTGTGCTCCTTTAGCATCTCGATAGTCCAGTGGCTCCACTGGTTGTTTAACAGGCCTCCTCCTTCAGATATATTTTTTTTTAAATTGCTGTTCATTTTTGAGTCTTTGGCTAGCTGTTTTTCAAATTCTTTTTTGGCCTTCCTAATGACACTTTTACACTTCACTTGCCAGAGTTTATGTACCTTTTCTATTTTTTCTGAATAGGATTTAACTTCCACTTTTTAAAGGATCCTGTTTTGCTTCTAACTGCTTCTTTTACTTTGTTTAGACACAATAGCACTTTTTTGGTCCTCTCACTAGGTTTTCTAATTTGGTGTGTACATTTTAATTGAATCCCTATTGTGATGTCTTTAAAAAGTTCCCATGCAGCTTCCAGGGATTTTACTTTAGACACTATACATTTTAATTTCTGTTTAACTAACGTACTCATTTTTATGAAGATTCCCTTTCTGAAATTAAATGCTAACATGGTGGGCTGCTTTGGTGTTCTTCCCCCATAAAGATATTAAATTTTATTATGTTATGGTCACTATTACAAAGTGGTTCAGCTATATTCACTTCTTGGACCAGATCCTACGCTCCACTTAGGACTAAATCAAGAATTGTCTCTCCTGTTGTGGGATCCAGGACTAGCTGCTCAAAGAAACAGTCATTTAAGGTGTCCAGAAACTTTATCTCTGCATCCTGTCCTGAGGTGATATTCACCTAGTTGGCATAGTTGAAACCATGGGCATAGCTGAAACCCTCCATTATTAATGAGTTTTTTTATTTTTTATTTTTTTATTTCTATAGCTTTTTAAAATTTGTCTGAGCATTTCATAGTCATTATTCCCATCCTGGTGAGGTGGTTGGTAATATATCCCTACTGCTATATTATGATTCAAGCATGGAATTACTAGCTATAGAGATCCTATGGCACAGTTTTGTTCATTTAAGATTTTTATTTTGTTTCACACATAATGCCAGCCTGCGCCCCTCCCCCAAGAACAACCTATTCTGTCCTTCTGATATATTTTGTATTCGGGAATTACTGTGTCCCGTGGATTATCCGCATAGCTTCAATAAATTGGTAACCTGAATTTTAAAAAAATGCTATTACTTTATGGCATGTGTTCATAATTTTTTTAAAAAGCTTTCTTTTATCAGGGATGTTTAATGGCATGGGCAGGGGAGGCATTATATAACAACCTCAGAAACCCCTCAGGCAGAGGTCCTGAGGATGATGATTCGGTCAATTAATTTTTATGGAGGTGTAAGGAGGATATTTTCGAATGGAATTTTCAGTCTGAGACCATGTCTACCCTAGAGAACTTTTGCAAAATTAGTTTTTGAAGTAAAAGAAAAACGCTATAAGTATAGTACACATCCACACAGCATGCCTTGTATTGCAATAGAGTATCCACACTGTACTGCCAGTAAGAGTAGTCCACTGTGGGCAGCTATCCCACCATGCCACTCATCAGCTTTCAACACTATGAATGAGAGCTTCCCTCCCCCCCACCCCCCCCAGGGAAGCGGGTTGCAATTGCTGTGTGGAAGCTGGCAATTCCAGACTGCTACCGGTCGATCGCTAATCAGTTTGGAGTCAGCAGGTCCACAGTTGGGGCTGCATTATCACAAGTGCACAGGGCATCAAGTGCATTCTGCTGCAAAGGACAGTGACTTTGGACAATGTGTGTGAGATAGTGGATGGATATGTAGCCATGGGATTCCCTAACTCTGGGGGGCAATATATGGTGCACATATCCCAATTCTGGCTCTGGAGCATCTTGCGACTGAGTACATAAATAGAAATAGAAAGGGCTACTTCTCTATGATACTACAAGCACTTGTGGATCACCAGAGCCATTTCAGAGATTGGTCGGGAATGATACATTATCATATCTTCAGGAACACAGGGCCGTACCATAAGTTACAAGCAAGGATCTTCTTCCCAGGCGAAAAAAATTACAATAGCGGATGTGGAGGTGTCCATAGTGATCCTAGGAGACCCAGCCTACCCATCAATGCCATATGGCTCATGAAGCCTTACACAGGCAACAGTGGGTGCGTCTACACTGGTAAATTAAGTCGACTTAAGCTTGGCTTAAGTCGACTTAATGTGCCCTGTGTCCACACTACATTTTGCTTAAGTCGATTTAAGGAAAATAAAGTCGACTTAATGAAAATTAAGTCGACTTTATTAAACCACCTTTCTACTCGACCTAAGGCTTAATTCGACTTTCTAAAGTCGAATTAAGCCAGTGTAGCCCTGGGGTAGCCCTAAGTCGACTTAGGGCTATCCCAGGACTACACCAATGCCCTCCCTGGTGGGGGGGGGGCACAGGGGGAACCTGGCATGCCCCCCAAAGGGCAGGGCATGTGGGCACAGTGTGACACTGTCTGGATTTAGGGAAGCATTTACGATATTATTTTCAATGGATATCTCATAAACGCTATAATCCATAGGAACTATGCCATGTTTGGTATCAATAGAAAGGCAGTAATTTGCTGGGAATGATTATATAGTTTATGTCTAGGAATTCTATTTGGATTAGAAGTTAAGAATTTGATGTTATATCCATACTTTAACTTGTGTCATTAGACGGGAGGGTGTGAACAACCATTGTCTCCTTAATGTTTAGGAATTTTCCAGGTAGAATGGTCTCAGGGAGTATCCTGATGAGCCATTAAGGAGACAATGGTTGTTCACACCCTCCCGTCTAATGACACAAGTTAAAGTATGGATATACGTTCCCCCGCCCCATCCGGCCAGTCAGCTGTGTGCTGGCCAAAGCACTCTCGCAGCCGCGAGAGTGCTTTGTCCAGCACACAGCAGAGTGGGGGCGGGGGGAGCGCGCCGCATGCCGCCGCCCCGTTCCCCCCGGCCACTCAGCTGTGTGCTGACCAGGGGCACGCGCTCCCCCCGCCCCAATCCGACCAGCACACAGCAGAGTGGCCAGATCGGGGCGGGGGGAGCGCGGTGGCGGCATGCAGTCTGCCGCATGCCGCAGCCGCATTCCCCCGGCCCCATCTGGCCAGTCAGCTGTGTGCTGCTGACCAGGGGCACGCGCTCCCCCCGCCCCGATCCGGCCACTCTGCTGTGT
>ML688538.1:107430-120258 GCA_007922175.1 Pelusios castaneus
GCCGCCGCTGCCACCGCCTTCCCCCCGCCCCAATCCGGCCAGTCAGCTGTGTGCTGGCCAAAGCACTCTCGCAGCCGCGAGAGTGCTTTGGCCAGCACACAGCAGAGTGGGGGCAGGGGGAGCGCGCCGCATGCCGTCTGCTCGGCCCCACCGGCAGCTTCCCAGGGTCGAGCAGACCCCAGCCCCGGAGGCTGACCCCGGCCCCGGCCCCGGCCCTGGCCCCGGCCCCGGCCCCGGGAAGTCGAGGCAGTCCCCGGGTGTGACCCCAGGAGCCCGCCGCGGCCGCAGCCACCCCGCTGCCCCGGCCGCATGGGGCAGGCAGGCAGACCCACGCTCCTGCCCGGCCCCCGAGCTTACCTGGCCGGAAAGCCACAGGGACGTCCGGCGTTGGGCTGGCCAGGAGGCTGCTCCTGCCCTGAACTTGCTCTTTTGGAGCATGCTCAGGGCAGGACATTTAAAAACTCCCCAGCCCGGCTGGCGGCCGCTGCTCACAGCTGAGCAGCAGCCTGCCTGCGGGGTAGGACAGAGCGGAACATGTGTTCCGCTGGAGTCCTCTGGGTTCCTGGGCCCCGGAATAGATCCGGGGCTCAGGCTTTTCTAACAGGGGCCGGCGCCCTGCCAGCCCGACGCCACCGACGCCGCCTCTGGGGAGCCCGCACCTGAAGAGCCAAACTCAAGAGGCTAAAGAGCCGCTTGTGGCTCGTGAGCCGCGGTTTGCCGACCACTGCTCTAGGTCGATTTTGTAAGTTCCCCTTTAAGTCGACTTTAATTTTAAGCGTAGACACACTAAGTCGACTTAACTAGTCGACTTAAAGTCGCCTTAGTTAAGTCGACTTACTTAAAGTCAACTTAAAAGTGCAAGTGTAGACATAGCCATAGATAGCAGCAAGGAGCAGTTCAATAACAAGCTGAGTAGTTGCCAAATGACTGTTGTGTGCCTTTGGCTGTCTGAAAGCCCGCTGAAGGTGTCTTTATAGCAAGCTGGAGTTAAATGAAGACAATATTCCTGTGGTTATAGCCGCCTGCTGTGTCCTCCATAATATCTGTCACAGGGTGAAAAATTTTCTCCTGGGTGGACCACGGAGGCAGATCACCTTGCATGTGTATATGAGCAAGCAGATGCTAGGGGTTGTCGGCAGGGAGGGCGCAACAGGGAGCCATCCCCATAAGGGAGACACAGAGGGTGCATCTACACTTACAAATTAAGTCGACTTAAGGAGGCTTAAGTCGACTTAATTTACTCAGTGTCTACACTGGGCTTTCTTTAATTCGACTTAAGCTGCTCCTTATGTTGAATTGAGGAAAAGTTACTTTGAATTAATAACACCTAGTTTTAATTCAAATTAGTGCTTAAGTCGACTTTATTAAGTCGACTTCAGCCAGTGGAGACACAGAGTAATGCCTAGGTGGACCTTTTTAAGTCGATTTAAAACATTAAGTCGACTTAATAAGGTCAAAAAGGGGCCACATCTACACTTGAAAAGTTATGTCGACTTCTGTTAAGACAATGTAATAAGGTCGACTTTATAAAGTCGACTTAACTTTTTAAGTATAGACATAGCTGTGACGGGACACACATCCGTGCAGCCCTCGAGCATGACCTGTATAATCTTTCTGTTCAGTTTTGCAGTGTAATTGTGTTATTTGATGCCAATTACGGTATACCAGGTTCCTTTGTGAATGCTTAGAACATGTTCCACGTGGCTGCCATGGTGCCATGTTTCCTACAGCAACATGTATGTACAGATGTGAAGCATGATACAGGGTTCAGACTCTCAGGACTCCCTCTAGCACAGTGGCTGGAGATTTACATATCAAAGGGAATGCTAATGCCCTCCCTGGCTCAGGTAGAAGTGAAGAGAACCACACAACAGGACAGTGAGGGGAGGGGCTGTCAGCAGTTTGTTAAAACAAAGACACAGAGACTGTGAGTGGGGGAGAAGCTGCAGGCTTTTGGCTGGTGAAGACACCATCTTGCAACCAACTTCAAGCCAGATCGGGGCCCTGCCTGAGAACAGGCAGAGAATGGCTGTAAAACATCAAACAGCCGAACACCATGCGCATAATCTTGGACTCTGAGGTCAGTTTAGGTAGAGATGTTAGAGTAGCATGCGGTTTATACCTTTTATTTGGTAGTGGTCACTCCTGACTTATTTATAGTATGGTTCTGCCTTGATTGGCCATGTTCTCACTTGAAATCAGACTCTGATCAATAAACTAGTAGTTGTTTTACCTAAAGCTGTGTGGTCTTTAGAGGGTGTGGATGTGGGAGTCTGGGCACAATCCACTTCTTTGTTAAGTGGACGGATTTGAGACTAAGGTGATTGGGTGTGGGTCCCAATCCCTGTAAGGCAGTGGCTCCCAGTGTAGTGTCTGAGGCTGGGTGTGCTTGCTTGGGGACCAACACCTGTGTGGCTAGTGTATTTACACCCACTGCCTGGGACCAATTACACGCTGGTGGCTGGTATGGACTGACTCAGGAGTGAGCGGTCACCCAGCAGAGCGGGGTGAATTGGGGTTCAGGAGCAGGATTCAAGTGGTCATAGCAGCATACCAGACTGGATTTGGGGAGCAGCCTGTCACAATAGCCTTAGGGAGCACTTTGACAATGAAAACCCATAACTATACCACGTCAACATCCCTGTGACACTGTGCTGCTCAACATCTGCAGAGCCCTGCAGCTGCAGGAGAATATGTCTTGTGAACACATGAATAAAATACATGTTTGAGAGAGTCTCTTTTATTATTAAACAACAAACTGGTCAGCAAAAAGTAAGCATGCAGAGTGGGGTGAGTGTGTGGGACACTGGTGTGTATTATAGATACCTGTATGTCCAGCTGTCATTCCCGTACCTGTGTGAAAGAGTAGATGTAACATTGTAGCTTGTGGGTCCTTGGCCTTCATAGGAATGCTTTGTAGGAGTGTGTGAAGAGCGGGGGGAAAATGCTGCTCTGACTACAAGTGGAGGATGACCCTACACCAGCTGCGTCTGGAGTGTGACCGTTGTCGTTAGGAGTGCTGTCTGTTCTTCCATCAGATGAAACAATCTATCTTTAAGATCTTGATTCTGCCGATAATTTTCTTTGCACTCCTGTCTGTATTTCCAGTGTTTCTCTGTCATTGCTTCTCTTCAAGCCCTCTTTTCTTGTCTGTATGCCTCTGTGGACTGGAGGAGCTCTTGAAATATGTCCTCCTTGCTTCTGCGAGGCCACTTCCTTATCTGCCTACGGTGGTAAGCGGGTGTGGGGCCTCTGCCTGCGAAGTAATTTCTGTGAAAGAACAACATAGAATGAATGCATAAAGGAATTATTGTTAGTGCCCTCATAGTATGCACGTAACACTGGGAAAACCACCTTATTCTCACCATCCCAAGCAGAGTGCAGCTCCCTGATGATCCTTGAAATGGTGAGTTCTATGCTTGGAGCCAAGATTACTCAACTGATCAGAGGTTCAGGGGGAGCAGAGGAGGAGTGTTCATTTGGGGCAGCAACGAACATGCAATAGTAGTATAAATCTAAATCTGTGTCCCCTTCTCTGCAGGAAGTGGCTATAGAAGTTGATATGTCATTCCTTAAGAGTCTGCAGGGAGGTTAGCAGATCTAAACCGGGGTCCCTATGCTCTAGGGCTGTGTGCCTCTTTGGTCCGCAGTCCTGTGATTTACAATTGGCAAAGGAGAGTGTCCTTCTACAGGGAAGAAACACAGCTAGTCTGCCAAGGAATCTGAGGCAGAGAATCAGGCAGTACATCTGGGAAACTTTCCTTGAGCTCTCAGGGGAAGATACCCAGGAAGCCCCACATGCATCAATGTGCTGATAATCGGTGCTGTCTAGATGCAATAGGGAATAGGAAGGCATATGCAAACATAGCTACTCCAACACATTTCCATTCACTCCTACCACTGTGTTTTTAACAAGCAGAACCACCTCATGGTTCCCACTACAGAGCAGAAATCAGCTTATCAAACACTTACCAGAGCTCCCCTCTCCTGCATCCAGAGCACCACTGCTGAAGGGCTGGGACTGGCAGCAGGTCTCTTAGGTCTCCTGTCCTAAGGGAGGGGTGGGGCGGGGCCCAGGGCCAATCAGCCTGGCAGGACCCCTCTCTATCCCCCCATCCTGGGGGGGTGGGGCAGAGCCAGCCAAGAGTCTGGGCTCCCGCTCTGCCCCCGGGGTCAGAGTGGGGCGGCCCAGAGGCCAGGATTCGGTCTCTCTCCCCACCCGTGGGGCCAGCTGCTCTGCCCCAGGGGCAGGGCAGACTCGCCTAGAAGCTGGAATCTGTGCTTCCATCCCTCTCCTTGCTACTGAAGGCAGTGTGGAGTAGCACAGCAATGGGGGAGCAGCACTGTGGGCCCCAAGCTACCCCGCTAGGAGCAGGGCACCATGGGCCCACAGAACCACAGGGCCGGGATGGTTGCCCTGCTTGTGTAACCTTCGGGTGGGCTAAAATTCATTTAGTTGCCCTTCTCCAGTGCCTCACAGAAATCAATCCCAATCCCTGGGGAGAAAGCAGCTGAAGACCCAGGATCCAGTCTTTATGGGACTCACAGCAAAGATTGCTCAGAGTTACCACCCCACATTAAAATACTACAAAAAAAACAAACATAACAATGAACTTTATTAACTACTAACTAAATGAACCTTATCCTAAGAAAACAAAATACAATTAACCAAGAACAATCCCTTGCATGAAAGATACCCAAGAGTCCCAAAGTCTGTGTGGAGTTCACCCAACTCTCAGCTACAGTCTCTGTTCCAGTGTGGAAGCTTGAGTGGCAAGAAATAGCTGTCCTCTTCTTTCTTTGCTGGGATCCTCTGTAGCATTACATGCAGGCTTTCTCTTCTCCTCTGCAACCAGCCCTCAGTCCCATATGCATGTCTGCAGGGTCTGTTGCAAATGACTCCTTTACATGGAGAAAACATCTTGTTCACTCCTGGCTCAGCTCCTCTCCAGAACACTGAGCACATGGTCTCCTTTCAAGGCAGCTCCTGCCTGCTGTCTGCTCAGGCTGCTGCTCTCCAGTCATCTGACTGATCACACCAGCAGGGTACACTGTGGAGCATGCTCAAATTGCTACCACACCCTGCCTCTGGAAGTTTCCAGTTGTGGGTCACTAATCTGCCCAACAACAGTAACCCACCCTCAGCAGGTCTCTCAAGAGATAGCCTTTTCAGGCATATGGGTTACACTTGCGCTCCCCGTCCCCCACATAGGGACGGCCCTGCTCCAGGGTGGCGAACAGCTCCTGACTCCTAATCTCCACTGTGCTACTTCCTGGCTCTGAGTCATTCTCCAGTTTGACTTCCTCATCATTCACCTCCTTGTTGGGGTTTAGTCTGATAGCCATTGACCCCAGGGCTGTGGAGTCGTCTTGGGGGTGCATGTGGGGTCCCCACTGAAGATGGCTTCCAGCTTCTTGTAAAATTGGCATATTGCTGGCACCAAGCCAGAGCGATGCTTTGCCTCCTTGGCTTTGTGGTAGTTTTGGCACAGCTCCTTCACCTTGGCTCTGCACTGCAGCGTTTCCCTCTCATTGCCTTTCTTTGCCATGGCACAAGAAATCTTGCCATAAGTGTCAAAATTCCTTCTGCTTTGGAGGAGCTGGGATTGCACAGCAGACTCTCTCCAAATGCTGATCAGGTCCAGCAGCTCCACTGTGCTCCAGGTGGGAAAGCGTTTGCTGCGTGGAACTGCCATTATCACCTGGGAATATGAGATGCTAGCTCTCCATGCCAAATAAACAGGAAGTGGAACCAAGAAAATTAAAAAATTCCCAGCACTTAAAAGAAGGAGGGGCTGGTTGGTGCAGAGCAGCAGAGTACAAGCGGAAAACCAGAGTGGTCAGGATTGGCATTGTGGGACATTTCTGGAGGCTGGTTAATGTGACAGAAAAATGAGTCAGTGTCCACACTGACTCTTTTGCAACAAAACAGTTGTGGAAAAGGCGCTATGCCTCTTGCACAAGGCAGTTTTGCAGACAAAACAAGCATTCCAGTGTGTATAGTGGGACTGTATTTTTCACCAAAAGTCGACTTTTGGTGACAAAACTGTCTAGTGTAGACAAGGAAGGCCTAAGAGAATCTGGTGAAAGCTTCCCTTGCACCCAACACCTGAGTTTAGTGATTGGGTAGGAAGTGGGGGGAGCAGCTGGATGAGTGGCTGCTAACCCTACCTCTGTGAGGAGGTGGACTCACCCATTTGATGGACAGGACTGGAAAAGCCGGTTCTGTAGCCCAAGATTTTTCGGCCAGAGGCTTGAGCTGCATAGACCGATTAGTGAAATTCAGGAATGTAGGCTGAAAGGAAAGCCTCAAATCGGGTTTAAAATTCTAGAGATTCCTAGAAAAATCCAAGAAGTCCTGTGGCACTTTTAAAGACTAACAAATTTATTATTATGCAATAAATAAATTATTATTTAAAAGTGCCACAGGACTCCTTGTTTATTTTACTGAAATAGACTGACCCTCTGGAACTTGTCAGAGATTCTTAGGTAATTTATTAATGTAAGGGGACTGATACTAAACGAAACTGTCTGGGTGGGGCTTTTTGATTGGCCATTCCATGGGCAAGCAGGATCCTGAAACAGACAGTCTGTAACCAGTGGGAGAGGCCAGTGTTTCAGTACAGCCTGATTGACAAGGTGGACAGGCCAATGAGGGAGCCAGGAGAGTGCTCCCCTGCCCCTGAGCTGCTGGCTGGGTGCCTGGGCAAGCCAGAGAGTGGAGCGGAGCCAAGCTAAGGAGGAAGCAGTCAGCAACTGTGTGTGTCCCAGACAAGGCAAGGAAGGGAGCTGGGTTGAACTGGCCTCTGCAGAGCAGACCCACAGCAACAGGACCACAGGAGCAGCCAGAGAACTGAGCAAAGCTGGGGCCTGGGCCATCTGGAGCTGGGTGCGGGAAGGAGATGAGCCCATGCTGCTGAACTGAGCTGTGCTGAGCTGTGCTGTGCAGAGCGGACCCAGAGCAGCAGGATCAGAGGGGCTGGAGTTGCACCCCAGAAGGCTGAGCCACACTGAAGCAGAGTGGAGCTGGGAGCCAGGACTGGAGCCATCTGGCGCAGGGTGTGGTGACCCTGGAGCTGGAGACAGCTGGGGGCTGATGCTGTGGAAAAGGGCCCTGCCCTTAGAGTCTGGGAACATGTGTCCTCTGCCAAACCCAGTCAGTTTCTTTGACTCTCTGGATCACTGCAGTGCAGCCAGGCCTGGGCAGAGGGCCTGTGATGTGTAAAATAAACTGTGAACATCTCTTACATCCCAAAGTCATGTGTTTGGTGTGTGCCAGCGGGCTTTGTTGGGTGTTTTACCTTTAACCTTTCTCCTGTTTTCATTATTTTTATTTGATTTTTTATTGCTGTTTGTTTAATAAATTGTATTATTTTGAATTGCATATAGTGATTGGTGGGCCAGGGAAGCGCCCAGTGCTGTTGGCACCCTGGAGTGGGGACACCCTAACCCCTGCCTGAATGACCGTGACAAGACTGGGGGTCAAATCCCCAGGAACTCTGGGGCCAGTCTTGTTGGGGTTACAGGAACTCCTCCACACAGGAGATTGGAGGGCAGGCAAGTCCTTGAGGTCAAGCAGGCCTCTGGATAAAAGAAGTGGGAGCAAGGGCTTAGATCGTTTTGCTACCCACCTTCACCAGAGTGGTGTACAAGCCTAGAAAATTCCCCACAATACCCCCGCTTACATTAGGATAAATTAAGGAGTAAGACCAGTAACAAAACATTCTATGGTACTAAGGAAAAAAACCAGAAAGCAATAAGATAATTCTGTGACTTTCTGTGATATTTAAAAAAAAAAAAGAAAGCAATAAGGCAAAGTCTGACATAGGTAAAGTCAGTCCTTTCCCCTATGTAAGCCCAGCCCCTTTCCCCACCCCCATCTTACATTCTTACCTCTATACGTGTACCCCCCCACTTGCTTCCACTCAGCCCCCCCTTATGTATCCATTATGTAGTCCTTAGGATGCCATCCCTTATCCCTCCCTTCCCTAATGTCCCCCTATGTGTCCTTTAAATGGTCAAACCTCTATTCCTCCCCTAATGGCACTAGCATAGATCACTCCTGTGCATAGCTCCTCCCCTCCCCATTCTGATCTTCTACTCCTATACATGCTACTCCCCTTTCTTGCCCCCAACCAATCCACTTTTATATTTGACTCCTGTACTATACCTGCTACCCCCCAGCCCCTCTCACCTGACATTCCAGTCCTATACGTCCCCTCCCCCACCACACCTTTGCCAGACTATAAATAGCCAACTGTTAGCCAATGGAATTCAATAAAGAAGAATGGTCCAAGCAGAAGATTGGAAAGAAGAAACTACAAAGTGTGAGAGGTGCAGGAAAAGGACATGATGGACAGGAGGTGAACACCCAAAAGAATAGACACTCGCCTGATCCCAGAGCATAAAGAGCAAGAAAACCTACGGTAAGCACTGTCAAAAGCAAAGAATTTACCTTAGGTTTAAGTAACTGGGTTAACTTAGTTCCTGCACTGTGCTTATAATGGAAAAATAATACTTATGCTTCAACAAATCAGAAAGACCTTTCCTAGATGAACCGAGGGATATTTTTCAGTAGACGGTTGTAAGTGGAACAGTGCATGCCGGTGTGTGAAAATAAAGCTGAATGCCTGCAATGTGAGTGAGAAACTCTCATTCTCTACCCATTCAGCACCTGTCTGATCCACACTTGCTGAATGCTTAGTGTTAAGAGCATTTGAATGTTAAGTACCTAATTGTACAGTTACCCTTGTATTGCAAGTTCCAAAGGGGTAGCCGTGATAGTCTAGTTGTGCAAAACAAACAAGGAGTCCTGTAGCACTTTTAAATACTAACAAATGTATTTATCACATGAGCTTTCATGAGAGAAAATCCCACTTTGTCAGATACTTTGAAGATGGGGAACTTACAGAATGGGGGGAAATTAAATGCAGGTAAGTGTATGACATAGGATCAGGTCAGGCTGTAATAACAAATCAAAGTAGATGTTAACATTTAAACACTGGGGAACAGCATATATTATACAGAAAGGTGATGTCCAATCACCTGTTGTAATGAGAAAGAGATCCATAGTATTGTATTGCATTTAAATACGCTATTAATGATGCAAGAGCGTTGCTGCATAGGAAAAAGATTTGGGGCACCGGCCTCAGCCAGCTTCTGAACCCCCTGCTGCTATTTCCTCCACCTTGCCAGGCTTCAGACCCCCTGGCTTTTGCGCAAGCCCAAGACTGCCCCCTCCCAGCTTCTTGATCATGTGAAGGCAAGGCAGAGACAGCTACCATGTGCCACCCAAAGTCCAGGCCAGGCCCTCATTTCATTTCCAAGTTATTTAGATACACAGCAGAGACCCTGTGATATACACCCCCTAGCCTACACTCCATACATTTTCCCCTCATATCCCCTGATGAATCCGCACCATCCAGACTTCCTACGTACATTCCTACTGGTGTGGACCACCCCATGAGCCCCCACAGATACCCTAGAAACATCCCCCCATAACAGAACCCATTTGAATCTGGTCCAGCCTCTACCCGCAGCACCCCGCTCCATTCCCCCCAGCTACCTCTACTTTCCTCTTCCCCTAGATGAAACCTCTCAATTGTTACTGTGTTCCTGGAACCAGGCACAGTATCCTGCCTCTGTGACTCACCCCTCTCCCTCTTTCCCCCTCCCCCCCAGCCTCTGCTTGAACCAGAAACTAAAACCAATGAAAAGGCAGTGGGAGACACACCTAAACCCCTTGGAACAAGGGTGATGGAATTAGGGCAACTCCCCTAACCTCATCTACAGTGAAGATGTGAGCCGTTAGCACACTGAATGGACAGTAGAAACTTCATTTGCATCAAGGATGGAACCAGAATTAGCATGCTGAATGGAGAACCAAGCTCCAAATCGCACTGAACTCTGGGATTGGCAAAGCAGGGAAGCACTGCATTATGGGGGATCTCTGCTCCTGAGACACATGAACTCATGTCTGTACACACCCAGCTCAGCAGTTATCAGACCAATTCTAGTCAATAGATCTTGTATTGATATCCAACATACTGAATCTGCCTGATTGCATTGTGAGCTTCCTCAGAGGAATGCCCCCATAGCCAGGAATGATCAGCTCCTATTGTCCACTTAAACAAAACAGCTCTGGTATACTCCCTTAAGTCATTATTTACCCCAAAACAACCCTAGTGTTCTGCCTAAAACCCTTGTTTCTTCCCTACAAAAATCCCTACCCACATTCTGAATCTGGAGTTCGTTCTGAATTACTTCTGAAGCCAGTTCTGAAGCCAGGTGTGGAGTTCTGAAATTACTTCTAAGCTAGTTGTGAAGTTAGTTCTGAAGCTAGTTCTGAATTAGTTCTGCTGCCTGATCTGTTCTGCTGCCTGGACCCAAAAGCTGCATCAGTTCCACTGGGACATCACCTTTTCCTTGCTGATCGTGGTGGGGGTTCTGCCTGTCTCCAGCACTCCAGACCCTAAGCTGAACAGCCTGGTTCCTGGGTACCTTTGAGCTGCACTGAGTGGTGAGACAACCCCCTGCCCCTTTTTTCTCTCTTTTTCCTCTTAGTACAAATATAACTCTCTAAACTTCATCTTTGTAATCCACTTGAGCTAGATTTCCCCAATGCTACAATTGAAACTGGGTAATATTGTAACTCTGTGATCATTTCTCTCTCTTTGTATGGTTATTGATATTGTAAATTGTTTGAGTATTTTTCTTTCCTTTTATAATTATTCATAAGTTTTATGTACCTGGCAATAAAGTAACTTTTGTAATAAAGCTGGTTGCCAGACTCTTTCCCCTTCCTTTGTGTTCTTGGATTCCCTATATTGCTCTGCAGCAACACTTCTTTTACCTAGCCAAAGATCCCTGGGATGCCCAAAATCCTGTAAGGTCTGCTCATTAAGGGGGTTACTAACGTGCTGAACCTATGGCATATAAGGGTGGCAGCTGAAAGTGCTGTTTTGACCCAGCCTGCTCAAACGCATGCTCAAGTCTAGTCCAGTGCGGTGCCAGAGGCACATAAGGGTGGCAGCAGAGAAGTGCTGTGTAACCCAGCCTGCTGAGCTCAGGGACATATAAGGGGTCAGCTGAGAGTGCTGATAGACCCAGTCCGCTCAGACACACTTAGAAACCCAGTCTTGGGAAATTTAGGTCCTGCAAGGGTAACTCCATTGGGAGGGGACTTGCAGAAGGGAGAAGTAAGTTCAACAAGCAGTACACTGATAGGAGTACACCACCTCCCCCATCCCCAAGGAAAGTAACCCTAATAAATGAGCATACCCCAAGTTTATGGGCAAATTTGGTAACACAATCCAAGTTCCCATAGTCTCCCACTCCTCATTTACTCCCTCCCTCACAGACCCCTATGTATGACACAGGGAGCATATATTTCAGCCCTATATCTGTACCCAACCCTCCAAGTTTCCTCTCATAGCTATATTTTCCAATAACCAACACTTCCCTCCCATGAGGTTTCTTTGTGAATGCCCTCTCCCCATCTTCCCTGAGACCCCCAAATTAAACCCTCCCATTCCTCCCCCATTTGCCTTTTACCCTGCTCCCTTCCTTCAGCTACCCCATCCCTCTGGGAAGGCCACCCCTACATTGCTGCCCCCCATCTGTCCATCCCTCCCCCAAAGTACCCCCATTCCTTGGTCAGCCCAACATTTGGAAACAGTGACCCAGGTTGCCAACCTTGCATTTTAGTTTCTACTGATATGAAGAGCTGAAGTTGATTTTATTTTTTTAAACTGACATGGTAAACTTTTTACTGACATCACTAAAAACAACATAAACAATACAATAACATCATTATATCTTAATGTCACTCTTTGAGATGAAGAGAGGGGGAAGACTGGGGAGTGGTAGGAACACCATCAAAGGCAGGATTGGGGCTCAGGGACTCCAGGTACACTGCTACTTTGACTGCACCCTAGGGAGCACAGAGGGACCCACTGAACATTGCCCCTGCTAGTGCTTACTGCTCAGACACTGCTCCCTCCTGAAAATGATAAAAGCCTCCCACTCTGCCCCTCATGGAAATTCAGACAGGTTAGGTAGGAAAGGGTTAAAGTTTACTCAGTACACAGACTTCCAGATAGCAATAACTTGCAAAATAGGTAACACTCAGAAGTTAAAGTAAGAGGGAACCGGAACGCCGTTCCAGGGCCCCCAATTTTTAGGGGCCAGCATTCCGGGGCCCCTAAAAATAGAAAACCCAGGTGGAACGCCGCGTTCCGCCCAGGGGCCCCAGCAAAGCCACGGACTCCTGCTGCGGCCAGGCTGGGGAGGTTCAAATCTCCCGCCCTGAGCATGCTCAGACAGAGCGTGCTCAGGGCGGAAGTGGCCTGGCCCAGAAGCAGCTCTGCCGGCTGTCCCTGCAGCTCCGAGCCTCTGGCCAGGTAAGGGCTGTGGGGAGGCGGCAGGCAGTGGAGCCAGGAAAGGCGCAGAGGAGCCGGGAAAGGAGCTGTGGGGGGGTAGAGGAGCCAGGAAGTGGCTCCAGGCCTGATCCGGCCACGCTGCCTGCCCGTGGTGGTGGCGCGCGGCGGCGGCAGAGGGGCAGGATCAGGCCCGAGGGGCCGGCATGCGGCGGCGGAAGCAAAGCGTGGCGGCCAGCAGCATGGCCTGATCCAACCACTCTGCCGGCTGCCATGCTCTGCCGCCACAGGCCAGCCCTGGGCCTTTGTATCAGGGGTTAAGGTAAAGGGGGAACGTGGAGACCAGGGGTGGGAATGTAGGGGTCTGGACTCGTGAGTCGGTTGAGCAAGGGGTCAGGATGGGGGGGCTGGGGAGGGATGGATGGAGTTAGAGGCCTGGGGAGAGGTGGAG
>ML688538.1:120268-134097 GCA_007922175.1 Pelusios castaneus
GGGCTGGGGAGGGATGGATGGAGTTAGAGGCCTGGGGAGAGGTGGAGAGGGCATGGAGACTGGGAGGGGGCTGGGTAGTGATGGATAGGACTATGGGCAGCTGGTGGGGGGCTGGGTGGGGACCTGGGGAGGGATGGATGGAATTAGAGGCCTGGAAAGGGGTGAAGGGAACATGGGGACAAGGAGACTGGTGGGGCCTGTGGAGGGGTGGAGGGGATTATGGATGGCTGGAGGGGGACTAGGTGGGGGCTGGGGAGGGATGGAGGAGGGTGGGGGATGAGTAGGGCCTAGGGACGGAGGGGCCTGGGGAGGTGTGGAGGGGATTTGGGGGCTGAAGGGGGGTGGAGTGAAGATGGGGGAAGCTGGGGAGTTAGGAGGGCTGGAATGGGGGTTTGGGGACAGGGAGCTTGGGGAATGCGCTTGGGGGCTCAGGAGGACATGGGGAAAGAGGGGTCTGATGTGGGCACTAGTGGACAAGGTTGGGATGATGTGGATTTGAGGCTGTGCTTCATTTGTGAGGAAAGAGCTGGTGGGGCTCAAGCAATTTATTTTACACTCATATCTGTTTGTAGAGTAGACATAGCCAAAAAGTAATTCAGTGAAGTACATCCCAGTGGGAATCCTCCTCAGTTTCCTTTCCTTCCCCTTCCCTTCAATCAAATATGAAGCCCCAGGCAACCCAACTCTTTCCCCACTGAATTGTAATATGTAATATAAAAATCAACTTGAAAAAAATATTTACTTGTTTCCCCCCTCAAGCTATGTTCAGTCCTGGAGCAGAGGAAAGAACATAACACATTAATGATCCAAAATGTAGCCTTGCAGAGCTTTCCACCTTTCTGTGGGATCCATTGCCCACTTCTACCCTTGGAGGGGCTCAGAACAATGGATCTAACTTTTATATGCATAGACAAGTCATCTCATGCAACTTTTAGAGGGTTTTGTGTCTTCCTCTGACCTAAGAAACACTGAACTCCTGGTAATTAATACACCTGCTGTTATAGTGAGAGTTTGAAAAATATTTGCAATCAATGTTTTTTAAGTCTCTAAAGCATTCCTACAATAACTTTTTTCATGTAAGTATCATATACAGAGTATATGATGGATTATACTTGGCATAAATTGAGGATGACCTGCATAACTCCTTTTATCACTCATGAACTGCTTCCTCAGACTCATGATGATAGAATACTTTTACTACTGTATCATGTATTCTCCATCAGAAGAATAACACCTGACTGCCTAATATTTTAGAAGCCCACTATTCTTAGTTGTTTATAAGAATTAACATTCTCATGTGGGCTGCTCATTCTCGCCTCAAGCTCAATTTTTAAGTTTTTAAAAAAGTGGCTCAGCCCTTTCCAAGAGCGAGCTTTGTGAAAAATAGCTAATTTGGATAATGTTAAATGTCTTCTCCTTGAAGAACTCTAGTGCCTTCATAGGAAAACTGATAGAGTGATAGTTCTGGGGACAGAAAGGTCCCCATGAAAACACACCCAGATTTGGTCAAGTTATAAGCCTTTGAAAATCACCATTGGTGTATTTAGAGCTTTATGGATGTTTGCTAATAAAATTTCTGAACCTTCCATCATGAGGTTGACTTTGACTCTGTATATGTAGGCTGGAAATGTGACAAAGACAGGCGACAAAAACTGTGAGGTGTAGATGATGGTAGAGGCTAGATAGAAGCGGCAGCAAGTGTCATCATCTCACATTTGTTTAGTAAATTAATAAAACTTCAGTATTTCAGTTTAACATTTTTATTAAAGTTCGAATGAAAACACATCTATGCATTTCTTTTGAATTGAGGTACTTAGGCATGCTGATGCTTCTGGTGCCAAAAAACTGTTGCCCATGCGGCACCATGCCTCACAAATTGCTACTCAGCTAATACCATAACTTGCTCAGCTGCATCATCAGCTTAGAGGGAACATTGGGGGCATACATGGTGTGTTTGCTAAAAACGTTCTGACACGCTGCACATGTGGTGTTACAGTGGTCAAAGGGAAATTGTCTACAGGGTTAATGTCTAAATAGTCTTTACTAGTGAATGGTTTAGTATTCCTTAAGATCCTAATGAAACATGCATTCATCTCTGTGCAAAGATGGTTTGCCAGGTGTGGGGTTATATTAGGGGCTAGTATTCTTCAGTGGTTAAAGCATGAGAGTCTTGAGTTCTGGGTCTTAGTCCTAGCTCTGCCACGAAACTGCTGTGGGACTTTAGGCGAAGTCGCTTTACAACTCTGGCTATGTACACACGATCAGATTAAAGCGCAACATGGCAATCACGCTATAAAAAACACGTGACCTTTATTGTGGGAGAGCACATACACACGTCGCTCCTTGCAACGCAACAGAATTCTTTGCAATATCGCGGTGTAGTGCAATGAATTCTGGGCACCTATCCCATAGTTCAACTTTCCCTGAATCGGCGCTTGGAATCCTGGGATGAAGGAAAGGAACGCAAAGCGCAATGGGTAAACTCTCATTTTCCCGTGGTGCACTATGTTCCCCTTGCGTCTTCCTCGTTGCCAATAGCAACTCGCACCTTCTTTCAACAGTGCCGTGACGCACTACTTGCAAGCAATCACAACTGCGACAGCATGGATCCTGCTCTAATCTCCACTGTCGCCTTCAGCATTCTAAATACATCTTGGCTGGTTACTCAGTACGCAATGAGCTCCGAATCAGACGAGGACGCCGAGGAGCAGGGGCTGATCGATGCCCTGCAGAACAACAGCACCGCATTGCTCAGCTCCTTCACCGATCATCTGCACACGGTGCAACGCCATTTCTGGTCGTGAGAGACGAGCACAGAGTGGTGGGATCGCATTGTTATGCAGCTGTGGGATGACGAGCACTGGGTACAGAACTTTCGAATGCGGAAAGCAATCTTTCTGGAACTGTGTTCAGAGTTGGCCCCTGCCCTGCGACGTAAAGACACCAACATGAGGTCAGCCCTAACCGTGGAGAAGCGTGTTGCGATTGCTGTGTGGAAGATGGAGACTCCTGACTGCTACCGGTCGGTTGCAAACCAGTTTGGAGTTGGGAGGTCCACCGTCGGATTAGCCCTCTCACAAGTGTGCCGAGCCATCAATCGCGTTCTGCTACGGAGGACGGTGACTTTGGGCAATGTTCGTGAGATTATGGACAGCTTTGCTGCTATGGGATTCCCTAACTGCGGGGGAGCCATAGATGGCACACATATCCCGATTTTGGCTCCAGACCATCTCGCGACCGAGCACATCAACAGGAAGGGCTACTTCTCCATGGTGCTGCAAGCACTCGTGGATCACAAGGGGTGTTTTACGGACATCAATGCTGGGTGGTCGGGAAAGGTGCATGATGCCCGCATTTTCAGAAACACTGGTCTGTACCGGAAGCTGCAAGGGGGACCTTCTTCCCAGATCAAAAAATTACTGTGGGGGATGTGGAGATGCCCATAGTCATCCTTGGAGACCCAGCATACCCACTGATGCCATGGCTCATGAAGCCGTACACCGGGAACCTGAATCGCAGCAAGGAGTGGTTCAATTACCGATTGAGCCACTGCAGAATGACTGTGGAGCGTGCCTTTGGCCGCTTAAAAGGGCACTGGCGCTGTTTGTATGGGAGGCTGGACTTGGACGAGGACAACATCCCTGTTGTAATTACAGCGTGCTGTGTCCTTCATAACATTTGTGAAAATAGGGGAGAAAAGTTTTCCCCGGGGTGGGCTATGGAGGCACAGCGCCTCGAGGCAGTATACGAACAGCCAGCCACTAGGAGCATTAGGGGGGCCCAACGAGGGGCTGCTCGCATAAGGGAGGCACTCAGGGAGCATCTCAATGATGCCCTCCTGTAGTTTACTTCAAGGACGCATCAAGTGCACCTTATGAGATTTTCACTGTGTACAAATAAAGCCACTCTTCAAATTTTTTGTTACTGTTTTTATTAAAAGATAAAAGGGGGAGTGGTGGTTGAGGGGCTTTGGAGGGGTTACAGGTGGGTGTAGCTGCGGGTCTCTAAAAAGTAGCTCTGTGAGGGACTGGATGTTGCAGTATATAGGGGGACGGGTGGCCTTCAAATAAATGCTTTGAAGGACTACGGGGTGTGGGAGGCAGACACGGCTGAAGTGTCTGGAGTGGAGCCTGTACATGAATCGCCTGGGTCTGCAGAGCAATCATGCTCTTGAGCAGTTCTGTTTGCTCCTTCATGACGCTTATCAGTTCGTCCCTGTGTTTCTGCCTCCTCTGTTGGGATTCCTCTCTCCAGGCTCGATTCTCCCTCGCGGATGCCTCTGTTGTTTCATCCGCTCTTGAAACATATCCTCCCTGTTTCTTCGAGCCCGCCGCCGAATGTTTCTCATGCGGTCAGCTGGGGTAGACACCGGCCTTGTGAAGGTCGAATCTAATAAAAAAAAGAATAATAAAGCTATTGTTAACACATAGCCCAGATAACCAATGTAACCTTCCAGTAGCACATTCCACTGGAAGGTACAGGGCAGTCAACATCCTATGCTTTGCTGAAGTGGACAAGGTACGTCCTAATAGAAACCTCACTGGGGGCTAACATTCTGCACAGGGCACACAGATGGAACCCGATATCTCTCTCCTCAGAGTGCCCCTGCCAGCTAGAATACATATCCTACATGCCACCGGATGCCAGCCGGGACCGTATGCTGCTGCCTTGTGTGCTGCCATGGTTCCCAGTGCTGTGCTTTGCAGCTGGCAAGGCTGAGTATCCTTATACGGGAGCGTAGACACATACGCTATCCCATCTAATCTGAGGAGGAGGCTCTGGCGGTACATCAAGGAAACCTTTAGTGACCTAAATACAGATGATTTTTTGACAATCACTGCTTGTGTTGATGCACTTCTAATGACTGCATAGTAAAGAGCGTGCACAGCGGGGACCGAGACAGCAAGCACCCCCGACCCGGACAATGATTTTTTAGCAGGAGCCATAGCTGCATGGACGAGAAACTTACCTGAACCCCCTTCTGCCACCTCAGAGGACACGCTGCAATTCATGTCTTGGGTGGACGTCTCAGCGGGGGTGCAGAAGAGCTCCTGGCTACACGCTGTTGCGCTCTCCTCCAGGTCATCCTCCATCTCCTCCTCATCGATCACATCCTCATCCTGCTCAGCTCTGGCATTCAGTGGATGAGGAGGGGCCGATGTGTCCACAGGACTCTTTGCAATGGTTGTGGGGTCCCCACTGAGGATGGCTTCGATCTCCTTGTAGTACCTGCAAGTAGCAGGCGCTGATCCCGAACGGCGGTTTGCCTCCTTCACTTGGTGATAGGTTATTCTTAGCTCCTTCACCTTTGATCTGCACTGCACAGTGTCTCTCTCATAACCTCTCTCGGACATGGCCCGAGAAATTATGCCATATGTATTGAAATTTCACCTGCTGCCACGTAGCTGTGCCTGCACAGCAGACTCTCCCCAGATGCTGATCAGGTCCAGCACCTCTGCCGTGCTCCAAATGGGTGCGAGTCTTCCACGATGGGCCGCCATTGCTAGTGAAGACCAGAGCTGCACTCCACTCCATGAGGAAGAGAACAGTAAGTGAAACAGAGGAGAAATTCAAAAATCCCAGGAATCGAAACAGGGCAGGGACTGTTTCATCACAGCCACAGAGTGGGTGTGGGGAAGACCAGAGAGGACGACTTTGGAATGCTGGGACACTTCTGGAGGCCAATCATTGCGCGGTAAGCGTACACACGAGTTGAAAGGCAACAGCAACAGCTGTTCCACGTTAACTGCTACCACCCTCATCAAGGTGGTTTTTGTATTGCGCTACAACTGGGCTGTTGACGCGCAAGAGCTTTATTGCACATGTGTACGCTGTTACTGTTAATGCGCGATAAAGTGATCATGTGTACATGGCCTCTGTGTCTCAGTTTCCTAATCTGTAAAATGAGGTTAGTGTGTCCCTTTAAGACAAAGGCTCTCAAATGGGAGTCACAACCCCTTAGGGGGTCACACGGTTATTATGCGGGGGTTGTGAGCCACCCAGAGCTGCCAATAGCTGTGCAGAAGCAAGGGAAGCAATGGGGCGCTAAGTTTGCTCTGAAAAGCTGTATTGATACAAATTCTTTGCGCCCACCAGTATTAAACAACAATTTAAAAAATAACTTCTCTGCGTCTAAAAATAATTCCATAAAAATGTGGTTTAGTCTTAAGTTCAAAGTGGTGAGAAAAGATAAATTCATTTTAGGCAGAAGGTTTGGTTGTAAATTTAGCATTAAAAATAGTGTTGCCTAGAAAAAAAAGGTATTTTTAATTTGGCAGGGGTCCACACTTGGAGGCTGGCTGTGTGAAAGGGATTGCCAATGTGAAAAGGTTTGAGAACCACTGCTTTAGGAGGTGGTACAAAGCTTGGTTCATTATCCCTTGTAAAGTGACTTCATCTTTTCAGATAGAAGGTGCTATGGAAAAGTGAGGCCTGATTTTATCAATCACAAATTGTGGTGATTTTAATGCCATCTTCCCTTTTCTATCTACGTTTAAGTAACATATTTCCAATTACTTCAACCAGCAGCCGAGCTATTGGCAATGCTACAGAAGTCATATACTGGTGAAGTCTTCATTATAGCCTTGTGTATGTTAGCATTTTTTATGAAAGCTCCCACCAGGGATAAGACCAGTGGAAGCCATATGGTAGATAAGTTCCAAAGGGGTAGCCATGTTAGTCTAGTTCAGCAAAACAAACAAGGAGTCCTGTGGCACTTATAAAGACTAACATTTATTTAATGCATGAGCTTTCATCATCATATTTCAGTTAATGAGGCAGGGGAGGGGGTGATCTGATGGTCTTGTGTTATGCAGTGTTTGCTAGTTTGTGACAATAACTGCTATAGATATAAATACTATATATAATTTTAAATATTTTTATGGATAACCGATGCGTGTGGTACTGAGAAGTGGTTGCAAATGCTTATCTGGGCTGGGGCCCGAACATGAAGGAAGGGGGCCCAGACAATATGGGAAGGGTGCCCAGAGATTAGGAGGGTTCCGGGGCCTGTCAAATTATACTTTAACCACTGGTAACACTTTACCTTTATTGCAAGTCATTTTTTTAAGTGCCCATCCCTCCAGGTGTACAGCTTTCCCTCCAGGGGATTTAAAACACCCCACTGTGACAGGCTGCTCCCCAAATCCAGTCTGGTGTGCTGCTATGACCGCTTGAACCCCACTCCTGAACCCCAATTTACCCCGCTCTGCTGGGTGACCACTCACTCCTGAGTCAGTCCACACCAGCCACCAGTGTGTAATTGGTCCCAGGCAGTGGGTGTAAATCCACTAGCCACACAGGCGTTGGTTCCCAAACAAGCACACCCAGCCCCAGACACTACACTGGGAGCCACTGCCTTACAGGGATTGGGACCCACTCCCAATCACCTTAGTCTCCAGTCCGTCCACTTAACAAAGAAGTGGATTGTGCCCAGCCTCCCACATCCACACCCTCTAAAGACCACACAGCTTTAGGTAAAACAACTACTAGTTTATTGATCAGAGTCTGATTTCAAGTGAGAATATGGCCAATCATGGCAGCAACATGTTACAAATGAGTCAGGAGTGACCACTATCAAATAAAAGGTATAAACCGCATACTACTCTAACATCTTCACCTAAACTAACCTCAGAGTCCAAGATTATGCGCATGGTGTTCGGCTGTCTGATGTCTTGCAGCCATTCTCTGCCTGTTCTTAGGCAGGGCCCCGATCTTGCTTGAGGTTGGTTGCAGGATGGTGTCTTCTCAGGCTGAAAGCCTGCAGCTTCTCCCCCCCCACAGTCTCTGTGTCTTTGTTTTAACAAACTGCTGACAGCCCCTCCCCTCACTATCCTGTTGTGAGATTCTCTTCACCTCTACCTGAGCAGGGGAGGGCATTAGCATTCCCTTTGATGTGTAAATCTTCAGCTATTGTGCTAGAGACAGTCCTGAGTCTGAACCCTGTAACATGCTTCACATCTATACATACATGTTGCAGCAGGGAACATGGCACCCTGGTAATCACGTGGCCCATGTTCTGAGCATTCTCAGAGGAACCTGGTATAGTGTAATTGTCATCAAATAACACAATTACACTGCAAAACTGAACAGAAAGATTATACAGGTCACGCCCAAGGGCTGCACAGATGTGCATTCCGTCACAATTAGTAATAAAAATTTTGTTTTTGAAGAAATTACTGAATTAAGTGTCTATCCTTGATCAAAGGACTGAATTGGTGTCTTCTCTGGGTAAAGAGTTCCCAGAATAAAATTAGTAAACTGACCACTGAGAAGTTATCCTTAATAAAGAGAGCAGCTAACAGCTAAATATATAGTCAAGGGTAACAGTTCCACCAGCACAAACTTCCACAAAAGCTCAGCCAATAAATAAATCTGTTAGTCTTTAAAAGTGCCACAAGACTTCTTGTTTGTTTTGCTGAACTAGACTGACACAGGTACCCCTCTGGAACAGTTCCACCAGAAAGATCATACAGCTGCTCTCCATCTGCACCCCACACAAATACATAGGGAGTGGGAATGCTTCCCTTGCTTGTACCCAACAACGCTGTTAGTGTCCCCTGACCTCCCAAGACAAAGACAGTCAGCCCTTGTGGTGCCGGAGTGGAGTGCCACCAGGCCATCCATGTATGTGGTGACCTGGGACTCCGCCCATCGCGCCACGGCGGGTAGCAGCGCCGATCGGGTGAGCTTCACTTGGGCTCGGGCCGAACCTAGAGCCGGTGGCTGGCACCAACAATGGGGCGAAAGAGGCAGGCAAGGCCGGCTGCTGCATGCACCGCCCCCCACCTGCTCCTTGGGCCGCGTGCACCCTGCAGAAGGGATTCAGCACCGGTCCCAGGCACCCACCGCCCTATGATGCATGTCCTCATGCCTGGTGCGGAGCCGACTGGGAAGGGGGTCACCGGCAGACCACAGTTCAGCGAGGGAGCGTGGAGCAAGGGCGGCCCTGGCAGGGAACGGGAGGTCGTGGGAATTTGACCGGGAGTTCCTTAGGCTGGCAACGGGCGCCAGCAGCCCAGATTCAGTCAGGGAGACTGGAGCGGTAATACCCGCGTGCAGGGCAGAGCGCATGCTGACACAGAGGCCGCGGAAAGTGGGCGTATTCACTTCCCGCTGGAGTGGCGCGTGCACGTGTGGATGATGAGCAGGAATCTGGAAGGGATCCCGCCCCCTGCTAGCTGAGACGCATGCGCAAAGGGATCTGCGTCTGGCGGTGAGCTGCTTGGTCAGCAGCGTGACGGTTCTGGCACGGCGGGCTGAGGTAAGGGGAGGGAGTGCGGCTGCGTAGGTGAGGCTAAGGAGGCGAGCCCCGCGGAGCAGTTGACTTCCGGCATAGGGGGCGTCTCGTAGGGGCCGCCGGTCGGGCAGGGCGGTTGGTCGGGGTCGGGGATCGCGATGGCGCTGTGTGAAGGGGAGTTGCAGGGAGGGAGGCCTGGGAAGTGGGGATTAAGATACTGACCTCCTATGCAAAATGCACTGACCTGTATAGGTGAAATGGCCCACAAGAAGTGGGTGGTGTAATTATTGGTGCATGGATCCATTGCCCATCCCTGTGGACGGTGAGTGGCCTCTTCTTGTAGAAAAGTGTGACATTGCTTTTTGGTATCTTGTGTTTTCATGTTTATGTGGTTTAGACGCTGGCTGTCTTTCACACAGGCTATGCAGTAAAATCTTCCACGCCTCTTCCTCATTTTGCTCTGTGGTGTCTTTCTTGTTGGGTAAATATTTGCCTGAGCTTTATAGCTTTCCCTGCAGTCACAAATTACCTTTTAGAATGGAGAGGCTGGATAGCAAAGTAGGTTGCTTTAAATGCAAACAAAAAAATCTCCCCCCATCACTCATGTTCCCAGCCAGACCCACCAGCTCCACGGTGGCCAGGCCATCATCCCCCGATCTCCCATGGGGTGCTACCATTGATGGGAAGCAGTGGGGGAGAGCAGGAAATGAGCCTGCAGCTCCCCCTCCCCAGGGGCGCTGCCACTGACAGATTGTGTGTGTTGGCCCACAGGGAGACCTACAGTATGTCACTGGGAGAATTCCTCCCATTGGTGTAGATCAGTGGGTGTCAGACATGTGGCCCATTCAGAGACAGAGTGTGGTCTTGCATACCCAGCGCTCCACAGTGCCGCAATAGTGTCAGGTTTTGTGACATCATGGAGTGCTGGGTTTATGAGATTTTGCTCCACAAGACCAGACTCATACAGAGAGAGAGCGGTATCATAGAGCGCAGTCTCACATACACAGCACTCCGCAATGCTGCAAGAATGCTCTAGTAGTATTTTGATTTATAGTATGTACAGTCCACTTGAAGTACATTTCAGTCAAATCTGTTGTGCTGTAGCAAATGTGTTTGACACCCAATAGATCATTGTTGCAGGTGGGACAGGGGCATCAACATCATGATTACACTGAAGATGCTGCAGTGCAGGTGCGGCACTGCTGTAACATTTCAAATGTAGACAATCCAGGGTGAAGGATGAGAAACACTAGAGATAAGTTCAGATTTTGTTTAATAAACAACTTAGTGCAAAAAAAAGGTTACAACTAAAGCTGGGTGAAAACACTTGGTTTGTTTTTGTGAAAAAGAGTCCTTTTTTGATCCTCATTTTTAGCATTGGTTGGACACTGCAAGTTCAACGTATTTTTGAAACAAGCACTGTTACCTACCTTATATACATTTTGAGACTTGATTGATTACAATTTATAAAATATCTGTTTTCCCTCAATCCCAGTTCAGTTTCTGTGACAGTCGGCCTTCAGTTTTTTACATTTAGAATATATTGGCAATTGGCAATTTACAACTGTTAGTTACTACTTAAACTTCAAAGAGGAATAAAAACAATACTATAATTACATTCAAGTTTTATCTGTATTTTAAATTAACAGAATATAGTGACAGACAAGCTATTTGGCTACATCAATAATCACCAGCAAGATTATAGGTGATTACAGACATATATCTACTTCCAAACTCTTAATAATGCAAGTCCAGACTTTTAGTTATTTACAGTGAATGACCCTAAACACTGTTTGTATTTCCTTTGAGTGTGTGTTCTCAGAGGTTGTGTTTGGACTATGATGATGTCTTCCTGCAGGCTCTGCAAAATGTTGCAGTTCTCAATATATGCTTTTTATCTCTTGCACACCTCAAATATATATGGAGACCAGATATGAACAAATCTGTATTTCTTAATGTTATATTTCTTGTGGCATGTACAGTTTGACATTTTTGGGGTTCAGTAATAGTATCTTGCTAGCACCTAAGAAGTGCATCTTTCATTATGCTATGTGTCCTAGCCTAAGAATATGAATTTAGAAAATTGTTTTCCTTTTTTAAGCTCTAGTCCTGTTCTGAAAACTGCAAGGATACAAAGATCTACCTGTGTGGTTCTCAGTGCAGGACCAGAAAATAATCAAGTTATTATGCTATATTTTAAGAACATAAGCAGCTATAATAACTTTTTGCAGAGGTGAATAAAAAAATTTACTTTTGGGAAGATATTTCTTTAATCATACAATATAAACATTAATAACTATTGCTGCTTAAATGCAGAAATTTCAGAATGTGGGATAACTGTAGAACTGAATTCCAAAGGGGTAGCCGTGTTAGTCTATTGTAGAAAGACAACAGAGTCTTGTGGCACTTTTAAAGACTAACAGATTTATCCACTTCAAACGGCTGTATTCAGTGCCTGGTTGATGCCTGAGAGGTTAATTATAGGTCCTTTCAGAGCACCAACCTTTCTTTCTTTCTTTTATGGAGAAGTTGTGGTTTCTTACTAAATAAATAGTGACTTTTAACTTAATTTTTTTGTTTGGTTGTTTATGGATGGGGCAGGCAGACAACATGTGACAAGATCATATCAAGCCGCTCTGTTATAGTATGAAGTAGCATTTATAAATTATCTGTAATCCTGCTATCAAGACTTCATTTATAAAATTACAATGGTAAAACTGTATAACTTTCTAATTTGAAATCAGCACTGTAACTTAAATGTCTGGTGCATGAACTTAATTCTTGAGTTTCATGAAAATATTTAAGCTATATATAATTTTTCAAAAAATTAGCTGTAGCTTCATATTTAATTTATACTAATGGTTTTAGTGTATTCATATTGAGAATTGAAAGAGACTTAATCTAAAGTTAAGTTTTTCATAATGAAACACAGGATTTATTTATCGTCTTGGTATGTAGCAGACTTGGTCACACACTTTTACTAAACTGAAAGTGTGCTTGTAAACTTCATGCATACATAGAGATTAGAATGGAATCCCTGATGCTTAAAGTAGAAGTAAAAACCAGTCTGTCATCTGTTTAGTGAAGAAGAAAAAAGGTAAATTAATAACCAGTACTATTCTCACTCTGTTCTTCTTTAATACTCCCTTTTCTAGGTTATGGAAAAAATCTCTATAATGTGACAGTTAAGAAGCCATCATGTCAGCTCTCTGTCCCCCCCCTTCTCCTGCAGTTGCCAAGACAGAGATCTCTTTGAATGGAGACTCACCATTACTAGCTGCTACATTTGCCTACTGGGACAATATTCTTGGACCTAGAGTAAGACATATCTGGGCCCCAAAGACGGAACAGATGCTTCTCAGTGATGGAGAAATAACTTTTCTTGCAAACCACACACTGAACGGGGAAATACTTAGAAATGCAGAGAGTGGAGCAATAGATGTGAAGTTTTTTGTCTTGGCAGAAAAAGGAGTAATTATTGTCTCATTAATCTTTGATGGAAACTGGAATGGGGACAGAAGTACATATGGCCTATCAATTATACTTCCACAAAGTGAACTTGGCTTCTATCTTCCTCTTCACAGAGTGTGTGTTGATAGATTAACTCATATTATAAGGAAAGGCAGAATATGGATGCATAAGGTAGGTTTGTTTTTCATTGTAACCAGATATTAAAAACCTGCTAAGACCTTTAGTCTGCACCAGTGTTCTCAACCTTTTTGGCTTGAGGGCTAGAGATATCAGTTTTACAACCCACCACCACCCCACAACTGCAGCAAGACAGAAGGAGTTAAGCGAGAAAGCAGTCTCCTTGGCTGCAGCAGGGAAACTGCATGCATCCTGTAGTCCTCTATGTTCCACCTGGATCCTTAGGCATTGGCTCCCTTCTGCAGACAGGGGGATGGGAGATCAGTGTGCTCCCCATCCTCTGGCTCCAGCAGGGACACCAGCACTTATGGATCCAGGTAGTGCACTTTGCTGTATTCTCTGCTACAGCCAGGAGGAGAGGAGTGTTGATCTCCCATCCCCTTGACCACAACGAGGAACCTGTATCAGGCCTTGTCTACACGATCATTGTATTGCGCCTTAAAAGTCAGTACTGCGCGATTAGAAGCACGGTGTACATACGTGCAACAGTGATCTTCCGCATCAAGCGCCTTGTTGCTGCGCATTCCAACAACCACTCCGACGAGAGTGGTAACAGCTGTTGCGGATCATCTGTTGCGCGTTTGTGCTCATGTGTACCTTTACCGCGCATTGATTGGCCTCCGGAAATGTCCCAGAGTGCCAATCCATGCCACTCTGGGACACCGGAGCTGTCAGATATGTCAATTTCACTGCTCTGCTGAGCAGTGTAATTGACATATATGTCAATTTCACTGCTCAAGCAGAGCAGTGAAATTGAGTATTTTGGGGAGCTGTCCGGTGGGGATCGGGTTATGGCAGAAGCTCGGCGGGAGCTCCTGCCTCCACCCGAACCCCTGGCCGGTGCTGGGGGACCGGCTCCGATTCGAGCAGGCCCCCCGGGGCTCCGGCTCTTAGCCGCTGCGCTTAAAGCCGCGGCTGCAGCTGAGAGCGGAGCCCAGCTGGG
>ML688538.1:134497-151143 GCA_007922175.1 Pelusios castaneus
GGTGACCGGCTCGGATTCGAGCCGGCCACCCAGCACCGCTCCCGGGCTCTGTGCATCAGCTGCGGCTGCGGTTTAAAGCCCCGTGGCCGCAGCTGAGTCCGGAGCCGGGGAGCTGTGCTGGGGTTTGGATGACAGCGGGGGCTGGCAATGCAGCCCCCCCTGCCACCGGAAGCCCTGCAGCTGGGCTAGGGGGCTGGCTGTGGGCAGTGCATGGTGGGACAGGTGCCCACCATGCACTGCTCTTCTTTCACAAAGGAGCATTCCAAGGGTGAATGCTCCTTTGCGAAAGAAAGAGCACGTGTGTACATGAGAAAGCGCAATACTTATTGCGCTTTATTTGTCCCGCAATAACTTATTGCCGGACAAGTATTCTCGTGTAGACATAGCCTCAGTCTTTTGGCTCTGTGGCAACACAGTTACACCTGGGCCCTTAGGCAGTGACTCTCTTCTGCAGCCAGGAGAAGGAGAGCTGCAGGCCACTTTAAAAGCCCCCGTGGGTCACTGATCTACACAGTTAGAGAGCTTGCACTGCATAGAAAATAGTTACGTATTTCATAAAAGCAGCAGTGTTCCTGAGTCCTGTTAGATGATAATCTAAGAAACAAAATCTCACAGGTATATAAATAAAATGTCTACCTCAATACACACACTGGAGTTCTATGATAAAAATTGATCCTTAATGCTACCAAATTAAAGGCCTGAACCTGAGTGAATACAACTCCTGTCAGGGTTGGTAATGACTTGAAAGGCGCCCCCTGCAGATCTATCCAGTTGATGCTAGCCTCTTGTGAGGCTGTCTGGATTTAGGGAACCATTTATGATACTATTTCATATTAATGTTTCATAGCTCCTATGGATTATTGCAATTATGCCATGTTCGGTATTAATAGAAAGGTTGTAATTGGCATGGAATGATTATAAGGTTTATCTGTAGGAATTGTATCTGCATTAGAAGTTATGAATATATTATAATGTATTTCAACCTCTGTGAGTCTGGGAAACTCCCCAGACTGGATGTCTGCAGCCATTGTCTCCTTGATGGCCCATTAAGGGAATGTCCAGGTACCCAAAATGGGCCCAGAGAGAAACCTGTTGAGCCGCTAGGACTTGCCCATGTGACTCAACTCCATTTTGATTTGTAAAAACTCCAGACTGCATGGGGAAGGCCGAGGTGATAAAAGGCAGCAGCCCCAACTCCATCTTGTCTTCACTCTACACTACAGCCAACACCCATCTCTGGAATTATTCATCTGTGACTGGACAAAGGACGGAGGCCCACTCAGGTGCTGGTGTCCACCAGAAAAACTGATCATGCCTGCAAACTCTTTATTCTTCTAAGAACTTGCTTTCTGTAGACTCTAAATTGTTGTATGTGATTCATTTTGACCCTTTAACATCTCTCATATTTTGTTTCTTTTCTTTTTATATTAAACCTTTAGTTGTAGTTGCTAAAGGATTGGCTATCAGTGTGGTATTTTGGGTAATATTCAAACCTATATTGTTCTGTATTCTGTGGCTGGCCCTCTGGGGTTAGGAGAAGCTATTTCTTTAAGAGACAGTGCGGCTAGGTGGGAGCCAGAGGAGCTGGAGTGCAATAAAGGGGGCTGTTTCTATTTTGCCAGGCTTTGTGGTAACTGGTGTGGGGAATCAGAAGCCTGGTTGTGACTGATAGGGAGCCTGGTTTAAGTACCACCCATCAGTGTTCAGGGAATTTGGATCCAACTTTTGCAACTTGCCCTGTTTTTTGCACATTCAGGAGGTTATCCCAGGAAGTTCCAGTCACTCCTCCTATGGAAACATTTTTTACCTCCCCACGCTTATGATAAAAATTGTGTTGCTTTCACTGTTAAAAAAGAAAACAGTGTTGGCACACAAAAAAATTTATGTAAGTTCCCTATGCTGTGCTGAAGCACCAGCTAAATAAATGTATATGTTACAAAAATAAACATGTAAGTATAGTTGTAGAAAATACACCTTTTATCTTGTTTATATGCCTTTAAAGTTACTTGGATCTGTATGTCTTCAACACCTCTTGGAAAAATGTTAGTATTGTGTTTGATCCCCAAACAGTTAAAAGCTCACACTGCACTTAGTCATCAAACCCTAATATAAATATTTAAAATTGCAAGAAAACAGGGACTTTCAGAATCAAAAAGGAACATTGCATAAAAGTAACAGAACCAAGGGTCGTGAAAAACACACGTTCATAACAAAAAACACTAATCAAAGACATAAGATCCCACTTAGTGCAAATATGACGCATTTGGAATTCCACGGGCAATTTTATTAATCTGATTGTGTTTAGAAATCATATAACTCAGCTCCTGTCTCCGGGTCTGCTATAAAAGCTATGCAGACTAATGCCTGGTCTACACTATGGCGCTAAGTCGATGGGAGATAAGAAAACGTAAGTGCCACAGAATGTGTATCTCCCATCCACTTACTTACTTTGGCAGCTTCACTTGGCTGCATCAATGGGAAATGCTTTCCCTTTGATGCAGCGTTACTCTTGTTGGAGGGGTGGATTTACTGTGTCAAAGGGAGAGCAATTCCAGGATTGATTGAGCGGATCTACACTGGCCGCTCAATCGATCCTACCAGACTTTTCAGTATGGACATGATCTGAATGTGATGGATAGGGGTGAGGGCAAGAGAGCAGGGGATGGGGTGAAAGAAAAAGTTTTTAGTATAGTTCTGTTACGTAAGAGAATCTTAATACTTCATAGATAATAAGCGTCTTATATTTTTATAGTTAGTAAACTCTGATGTTGTTGATATGACACGTCTGTGTGATGATAGTTCTAAAGAGATAGCCGTGTCAGTCTCATCCAGCAAAACAAACTAGAAGTCTTGCGGCACTTTGAAAGACTGACAAATTTAACAATTACTTTCAGCTCTATTAGGGAAAATGCCTTGAAACCAAAATGTGAATCAAAGAAGTGTGATTCTACAGAGGAAAAAGTTTACCAATTGACTGACATGTGCATAATTGTGTAGCCAAATACCTGAGCTTTTATACTTTTGTGATGATTAACTGCTTCTTTTGCTCAGGAGAGGCAAGAACATTTCCAGAAGATTGTCTTGGAAACCACAGAGAGGATGGAGGATCAGGTAAGACCAACTGATTGATGCATATGGCACATGATCAAAAAACTATTACAGGAACTGGGATTGTTGAAGATGGTACTACTACTTCTTTTTGAGATCCAGAAAGATATTTTTGAATTAGCATAGTGACCTGCCATGCACAGGAAGCAATCTTTATGAAGATATGATGACAGAGGTTCTGACCAAATTGAAAGAAATTATATCCCATAACTTTATGGGTAAAGTGGAAATCTGTGAAGAATATTACCTTTCAGAAATGGGAGATGACTTACTTGAATCTCATATTCTCTAAAGATAGCAAATTCCTTAGATTTATACTTATCTACCCTTGTCCTCTCATACGTAGGTTTCTGCTACATTATTAGTCTGTCAGGTCAGAGAGCTTATGCTTGGTAACCACTATCTTGTAATGATCCAAGAGAGAAATGGATTCCAGATCAATTCACTTTGTGACTGAGATTACAAAGACAATTTGGTTTCCGAAGCAATAAATGTGAAAGTACAACTGTAGAGCTTGTTGGAAAGGGTAAGACCAGATAAATCATCATTTAACCGTATGGCTATGTCTACGCTTGTTAATTTAAGTCGACTTAGCATGTCCACATTCAAAAATTAAGTTGACTTAGAGGGGACCCTGCCAAATTGACCTAGAGCGTCCACACTGGATGCCTAGGTCGACTTGTAGAGGCTAGGTGGACCTGGAACAGGTCCACGGTGGCAGGGGGGGCACCCCTTGCCAAGTGCCAGGGGGCTCAGCCATTGCCCCATTGTATCTGGGTACAATGGGGCAAAGGGGGACAGGGACCCTGTCAGGGTATAGGAGCAGGGTGGCATGCCAGGCAGTGGGGAAGCCCTAAGTCGACTTAAAGTCGACTTAGGGCTACTCCACATCCACACTGGCTTAGTCGGCTTTCTAAAGTCGACTTAACAAGAAAAATCGACTTAAAAGGAGGTTTAAGAAAGTCGACTTTAATTTTCCTTAAGTCGACTTAAGCAGCTGCTTACATCACCTTAAGGAAAATGTAGTGTGGACGCAGATTAAATTAAGTCGACTTAACTTAAGTCGACTTAATTTCTAAGTGTAGACACACCCTATATTACTAGCTAATGAGCCTGTATCTTTCACTTTGTCTCTCTTAAAACATGTACTTTTAGAAATATAATTCTTAGCAGTAATTGCATCTATTACACCAGGATACTGTCATCTAATTCTAGATTTACTTTTTCCAAGTCAAGCCAAATTGATTATTTAGCGCAAATGCCTTGAAACTAATTATAAAACATTCTTAATACTAGGTTTTCTGCTTTAGTCCAGTTTGCTATTTCCGATGAGGACAAACTTTAAAAAAAAAAAAAAAAAAAGCATCAATTTCCTCCTCCCATCTAGTATTGCAGTCTTCTCTCCTCCCCCCAATAAAAAGCTAAAATTGTTCTATTTTTAGTGTTACACATTTCTTTTACTAGTAGCTCAGGGATCTGTCTTGGAACCGATCTTGTTCAACCTTTTTGTTACTGACCTTGGCACAAAAAGCGGGAATGTGCTAATAAAGTTTGCGGATGACACCAAGTTGGGAGGTATTGCCGTTACGGAGAAGGCTCGGGATACCATACAGAAAGATCTGGATTACCTTGTAAACTGGAGTATCAGGAATAGGATGAAATTTAATAATGGGGAGTGCAAGGTCATGCATTTAGGAACAAACAACAATCATTTTTCCTATAAGTTGGGGACGCATCAGTTGTAACGGACTGAGGAGGAGAAGGATCTGGGAGTAGTGGTTGACCATAGAATGACTGAGCCGCCAATGTGATGTGGCCGTGAAAAAAGCTAATGTGGTTCTAGGATGTATCAGGAGAGGTATTTCAAGTAGAGACAGGGAGGTGTTAGTGCCACTGTACAAGGCACTGGTAAGACCCCATCTGGAATATTGTGTGCTGTTCTGGTCCCCAATGTCTAAAAAGGATGAATTCAAATTGGAACAGGTGCAGAGAAGGGCTACAAGGATGGTCTGTGGAGTGGAAAACCTGCCTTATGAGTGGAGACTCAAGAAGCTTGGCTTGTTTAGCTTAACCAAAAGAAGGCTGAGGGGGGTTATGATTGCTCTCTATAAATACATCAGAGGGATTAACATCAGGGAGGGAGAGGAATTATTTGAGTACAGCACCAATGTGGACACCAGAACAAATGGTTATAAACTGTCCATCAAGAAATTTAGGCTTGAAATTATACGCAGGTTTCTAACCATTACAGGTTTAAAGTTCTGGAATAATCTTCCAAGGGGAGTTGTGGGGGCAAAAACCATAACTGCTTTCAAATCTGAGCTTGATAAATTCATGGAGGGGATGGTATGATTACCCTGTTTTGGAAATTGACTGATATTTGGCTACGTGTGATGGATTTACAAGTGGCCTAAGAGGGGAGAGTACATGGGGTAGGTTCTGAGTTATTACAGAGAATTGTTTCTTGGATAACTGGCTGTTGAGACTTGCCCACGTGCTCAGGGTTTAACTGATCGCCATATTTGGGGTCGGGAAGGAATTTTCCCCCAGGGCTGGTTGGCCTGGGCTCTGGGGGTTTTTCACCTTCCTCTGTAGCACAGGGCATGGTTCACCTACCGGTGAATTCTCTGTGTCTTAAAGTCCTTAAATCATGATTTAAGGAGGTAAATAACTCAGTCCTAGGTTGGTGGCCTATTGCAGGAGTGGGTGGGTGAGGTCTTGAGGCCTGTATTTTGCAGGAGGTCAGACTAGTTGTTCATACTGGTCCCTTTTGACCTTAAAGTCTATGAGTCTATGAGCTTTTTATACTGCATGTTATGCTTTTATTTCACAACATCTTATTTATTGCACAGGGCCAAAGCATCATTCCAATGCTGACAGGAGAAGTTATTCCTGTAATGGAACTCCTTTCATCTATGAAATCACACAGTGTTCCAGAAGAAATAGATGTAAGTCCTTATATTGCTGCATTTTGATAACTGTGGCCCTCTTATTTAGTTCTGCCTTTGGTAAAATAAAGCATTGATACCATAAGTCATTATGTTCTTGAAGTGTTAGGCCCAGAAAAGCTCTCTTAAACAGTATTTTTGCTAACAGCAGTTTCATGTAAACATCTGAGGACTAGCAATAATTTTTTGTCAACACTTAGCAAAATTGACTGACAACTGTATTATTCTTTTTAAAACAGGAAAAGAAAGGATAATTAATCAAATATAATTAATATTAAAGAATAGGGTTTTAATGGTGACATCTGTTAGAATATGGAATAGTCTTCCCTGCAACAGAGTGAAAATGCCATTACTTGGGCCAGTGGAAAATATTTTGCTTAACACACTAAAAATACACTGTTAGAAGACAGTGTTGGCTGACCTTGAGGGGAAATGGATTAGATGATCTAATTACTTTTTTCTATCTCTTGTTAGCTGTTGACCTCATTATGAAGTTATTGGCTGTGTTTTTGAGACTCTTAACTTGATTTGAGCTTGATTTGTCACAATTGTGAAACAGATTGTCTAGGATCCATTGAGCTATCCCGACATACCATTAGAAATCCAAAATAAAATGTTTTTTAATATAGTTCTACATTACTTCATCTAACCCTTCTTTCTGTTCCTTTGCACTCCAGATAAGTGACACGGTGTTAAATGATGATGATTTTGGGGACAGTTGCCATGAAGGTTTTCTCCTCAAGTATGATCTTGTTCTCTCTTATGCTGTTGTGAAAACACTTTAAAATAAATTATGCCCGTATCTCTTAATTGGTTGTATGTAGTCTGTCTTAGAAGGATTACATTTTTGGGGGGTAAATGCTAAATTTCTCTGTGTGTGTGTGCGCGTGCGCACGCGCACACACACACACACACACACACACACAAGAAAAGCCTGTACATCTATGGTAATCAAAATTTACAGATAGGCAAAGTAAGAAAAATACTACCTGAGAACTAACAGGCATTTGATTGATATTTGTTTTGTATATTTTTATATGAGGTGTTTGTGTTTTAATCATTAGAAAGATTTAATGTCTTTTGTCATGAAATAATTGTTGTATGACACTCCCACCCATATTTTGCCACAAATGTGAAAATTTAGATAGGAAAAAAATGCTTAAAAATAAACATCCGTACTTTTTGAAAAAAAAATCCAATTCTGTCAAGACTTTTTGTATTGGAGATTAAAGGTTAATTTGAGGTGTAGAGAAGTTAGCATGGATATCGCTTCTTGCTGTCTTTGCCTGAAGCTATAATGTAAAGATCTTTTCCTTTTTAAATGAATGGTCATGAGTTGATGGCTAATCAATTTTATGTGCTGATCTCTATCAACCCATTTTGGTGTGAGTATAGTACACCTGTTCCTTATTACCAGAATGACATGCTTAGATAAAGCATTAATTGATAAAGATTATGTTACTTTGAAAATGATATAGGAGCTTGAAAACTGTTAAAGGTATGTAGGGGGACATAGATAAAGGTTTTGGTTTTCTTAATATAGTAAGTCAGATAGTGTTTATCATAAGAAGAGCCATGGGTTGAAGTCATAGATAAAGAATGACATCCTAAATGCACATTCTTTTGTATTCAGAATGTGTAGTTTTTCCATTGTTTTAAAATAAAAATAGTTAACCACTTGTAAACCAGCACACAAATCTCTCTTGTCTTGAGAAATCACATAACGTGCTCCCATATTTCATGGGGTCCTTTACTGATTTTCTGCCATTCCTCAAAATATCTATGTTTAATTGCCTGGCTAATTTAGATAGATCCTACCTCATAGAACTGTCACTGTTTTGTACAGTTCCAAAAATGCAAATGCTGCACAAATAAAATTTTGATTAAGGTTTTGTTGCAAGGATTTATTTAGGTATTCAGTCCTGAGGCAAGTTAACTTAGAAATACATGAATACATATCACTAGATGGTTTATTGTAGGTGAATTGCTTTCTACAAATACACATCATGAGAAATTGGTCCTGTGACAAAGCATCATTCTGTTAACATAGCAAACAACAATACCTCAATCTTTTGTTTCTGATTAAGCTTGAAAAGGGAAAAGTATTATTCACCATGTTTTCATTACTGAATAGCTTCATTATAACTAATTCTGTAAAGAAAAGAGGTGTATGCACCAGAACCACACCTTGCAAGCAGCCTGTTCAGCTGAAATTCTTGTGCTGTACCATTCACAATTATGCCCTTGAGGTATAGGGGAGCTTCCTGACTTTTGCCAGTTTAAAATCCTAAACTTAACACAGCCTTGGTATAGATTTTGATTTTTTTTAATGGAATAAAAATTAGACTTGACAAAGTAACTATAATAATTCTGACCGTGTTAATTAAGTGCAGTCAATCATCCTTACGGCACTCCAAGACACAACTACAGAAGCACATATGAAGAACACTTCAATGTTGTATACCAGCTTAGATCCTGAAATTTTTTTTGCACTGAGATACCTGGTGGTAGACGCTTGTGGGATCGAAGCCCTGAGGTGTTTACTAATTGAAAGAGGCAAAACTCGGAACCTAGTGCCAGTATTCCTTTATCAATAAAAGCTATTTAATCACAGTATAAATTTGAGTTCCCTTTATTTGAAAGTATAATTTTTCTTTTGATTATTTTAAATGAATTACCTTATACTCTTGAAACTAAAGCCATAATTGATCTAGCCATCTGGTATATTAATTCAGGTTATCCACGATGGCTTCACAATAATGTTTAAAGAATCAGATTGCTATTTCTTAAATGCATCAAACTAAAATCTTATAGATGCTACCAACATCCAAAGATTTAGTAATATAAGTGAAGAAAAGTGTTTGAAGGCTTTTTTTATTTTTTGTTTTCTTTTTGTTTTTTTCTTTTTGTTGCTGCATGTAGAATTATATTGAAGTATTTATTTCAGAGTGATCCATTGTATTCATTAATCTGTATTTTTGTTTTAATTTGCAGTGCCATCAGTTCTCACCTGCAGACTTGTGGTTGCTCTGTAGTTGTAGGTAGCAGTGCAGAGAAAGTTAATAAGGTAAAAGTATTTTGTGATTCATAAAATTGGATTCTTATTATTAGGACTGTCAGCATATTAATTGCAGTGATGTAAAAGTGGCAATTAATGAGAAGTAAAGTTTATTCAGTTAAATATTCTATTTCCTGCAAGTAGATTTGGTGTGAGGTACAGGAGGAAGAGCAGCACTGTACGGCTATTGAAGTTGTTTATTTGCACTAGTAATTGATGATTGAGTTTGAAAAATAATTTTATTGTTTATATTCTGACAATTCTTAGCGACTTTTTTTGATTGTGCATACAAAATTAGGGTAAATGAGACTATGGCTTTAGAATTTTTTTAAATTAGCCTTATGCATAAACTGATGGCATCTGTATTGACTTTTAGCAGTTCAGCTATGGCAGTGAGTTCTATGCATAGTTTTATTGAATACCCCTCTGCAATGTAAAACTTGCTGTGCTTCTGGATCACAGATTGCCTCTACACAGTGTCTAATGGAGCACCAAACTATTATGAGATACTTGTACATATATAAGATGCAATTTTTCTAAAACATTAAGTCCCACTCTGTTCTTTGATTTCTAATTGCACTTCTGTTCTGTGCTGTAGTTTTACCATTCTCCTCATAACATTAAATCGTAAATAATTAACAATTTTTAAATTTAATGTAGAAAACAGGGTAAGTCCATTCTGTTAGCGACTTGGTCAGTAAACTCAATTAGATTCTGGGTTTCAGTGGAGGCAAGAAAGATCCAAATACAGGCGCAAATTTATAAAATTTGAGTCCTGCAATAGCAAGATTACAGATTGGCATGCTTGCTGTCTGGTGTATCTGTGGAACTGACTGAAGCATCCTTTTGACTTTTGCTACCTGCATCTCCATGATTAGGAAGTCTAGGAAGTATTAATTCAATGCTTTCTTAAGTGGAAGAGAACTAAGGTGAACTGCCAGGAATATTAGGATATTGCTCTTTATACTGTCTGTCTTGAAGACAGCCTTCTCAGTGGACCTATCATTAGCCAGAAGACTACATAGTGGTAGACCCCTTTAGCAGACTGCCTTCTCCCCATACCTTACCACTTAAAAAAAAAAAAAAAAAAAAAAAAAAGACAGGTGTTCGATGCATAGGAACTGAGGGAGAGTTGGGACAGTGCTGCCTCATGTATCAGGGAAGGAGCTATAAGGTGTGAATGCCGCCACTCCACAGGTATTGCTAAGGAAATTTCTCCCTGCTTTGGTGCACTGAGCACTTAAGTGGAATACATATCTGTATCACATCTAAAAAAAACCAAAGTTAGGGTAAGTAACTGTTTCTTCCTAAACCTGTTGACTTGTGAGACAATTACATAAGCTGCCTATCAAAAGAAAACAGCTACATGTTTAAAAGAGTTATTCTTTTAGAAAATCTACTCGCCCAACTGATTTTGGAAAAAATTAAATGGAGCCGAAACCCTTTTGATTCTGAACCTTTCTGAATGGTTTTGATTGTACAAATTGGTTACAGTTATGTAGCTGTGGCAGTTGCAGATGGATTGAGAGCTTCCATTAGAAAGGATGTTGGCAGTGTAGCAATATTCATCCCAGAGTATTGGATAGGGAAGGTAGATGAGGTAATACAGGGGTATGAAACGTGGCCTGTGGGCCAGGTGCAGCCTGCGAATCTCTTCCATCTGGCCCATTATTGCTCTCTGTTGGACCACACTTTTTCCCTAACAGAGAGAGAGAGTCTGATCTCACAGTATTGTGGAGAGCATTCTCACAAACCCAGTGCTCTACAATGCCACAAGAGCATCAGGTATTTTGGCATTGTGGAACACAGAGTATTTGAGGCTGTGTTCCGCAAGATCACACACTCTCCTAAACAGAGAGGGACAGTGTGTGGTATCGCGCGGTGCAGTCTTGCATACACAGTGGTCCATGATGCCGCAAAAGTTTCCTGGTATTTTGATTTATGGTATGTACAACCCACTTGAAGTACATTCCAGTCAAATCTGGCCTGGCATAGCAAATCAGTTTGACATACCTGAGGTAATACCTTTTATTGCTTCAGCTTCGGTTGGTGAGACATTCTTTCAAGCTACACAAAGGCATCCAGACCTGAAGGAGAATTTAGTGGAACTCGAAAGCTTGTCACATTCTCAGAATTGATCCAATAAGAGATAATACCTCACCCATCTTCTGTGTCTGTTAGAGAAGTGTCTGTTAAAATATCAAGGCTTTGAATTCACACTTTCACAAAAAGTTATTCTTGCATTCTTCTGGGATAGATCAAATGCTTGGACCTGGAGGACTGCCATTTGATTTCTGTTTAATTAAGGCATTCTTTGGTTCACCCCCTGGAGTGTGAATACTGCTAGTTAAGTTTCTACAGTGAGAATTGCAGAGGCAACTCATGATGGAGAAAATAAAGCTTTCTTTGTCAGTAAAGTGAATTTTCCAGATGAATTGCCTCTCTACTCTTCCTCCAGAAGGGGGCCCTTTAACAGGCACCTTTCAGTAAGAGAGGAGCTCAAGAAGGACTGGAGAGAAGGACTTTGTAATAACACATGGTCCCAGAAGATTCAAATCTCAGGCACAAGTGCCACTAATGACTGCTGTCTCTACCATTGCTATTAGAGCACGGATTGTCTTTACTGTCTGTCTCTGCTGCACCCAGCACAATATGGTTTTGATCTGTGTTGGGGCCTTCGGGTTCTACTGTATCATAAATATTTATTACTACAGCATAGATCGGTTTACTCGCGATCGGTTTACCCCGCAAATTCGTTTAACACGCGCTAGCATCGTGTCCCCCAAAGCTACCAACTTAACACGCAGAATTTGTTAACTCACGGTATCTAAAACTGCACTGTAGCTCTAAATATATGCTCACTCACTGACCTAAAATTGGAAGTCAGCCTAAGCACAGAAACGTGCTGTAAGACTTATTAGCGCTTCCTTTTCCTTTACCTTGCCGTTTAGGTAAGACATATCACGCTTAATCACGTTGTTACGCAACATATATATTTTTGATTAGCTGTAATTAAGTGCAATAGATATTTTAGCATAGGTCTTAGTTCATAATGGCAGGAGTCAAGTGTCAGCATTCGTACACTGTTGCAGAAAAATTAGCAGCTATAGATTGGATACATAATGGTGAAACCCAAGCCAAAATTTCTAGAGATCTTGGGATTGCCAAATGAATTCTATGAGGTTGGATAAAAAAATGAAACAAAGCTGCGCAGTTTTGTACAAAACATAGATTCTGAAGTTGGCCTGGAGCGAAAACGTGTGCATTATTTGGCAAAGCCCGACATAGACAAAGCATTGTGCACATGGTTTGCCCAAGAGAGAGCTAAGGAAACGCTGCTAAGTGGCCCAATTCTTCAAGCCCAAGCAACTAAGTTTGGAACTTTAATGGGCAATGAAACATATCAAGCCAGCAAAGGCTTTATAAGCCGCTTTAAAAGTCGCCACAGTATTTCCCAAGTTAGCATTTCTGGAGAAAGCCGATCAGCCGACGAGACTGCTGCCAACGAGTTTCCCACCACATTAAAAACTATAATAGAAATTGAAAATTATAATGAAGAACAAATATACAACTGTGATGAAACCACTTTATTTTCAAAGCTTTTGCCAGACAAAACTTTAGCTTTGAAATATGAAACCCAAAAAACAGCAGGCTTTAAAAAAATAAAAGACCGGGTCACCCTTTTATTTTGTACAAACAAGACGGCCAGTCACAAGCTCTCACTGCTTCTCGTCGGTCGGTTCAACAACCCTCGGTGCTTTAAGCACCTTAACAAAGCCAAACTGCCTGTCATATACACCAGCAGTAAAAATGCTTGGATGACTAGAAGCGTTTTTGAAGAATGGTTCCACAACTCTTTTGTTCCAGCTGTTCATAAACATTTCTGCAAGAAAAAACTCGAACCTAAGGCAGTGTTGCTACTTGACAATTGTCCGGCCAATCCTTCTTCCAAATTATTGGTATCAAACGATGGACAAATTCATGTGCTATATCTGCCATTCAACACAACATCAAAAATCCAACCCTTGGACCAGGGGATTATTCAAAATTTTAAAAGTAATTATCAAGGTGAGTTGGTTTCAGAAATGATTTCATGCGAGTCGTCAAGTGTTTGTGAATTCCTAAAAGAACTAAACATAAAAGAAATAATTTATTTGGTGAAAAAAGCTTGGGATGGCATGAAACAAAAATCTATTGAAAATTGAAAAGGCTCTCAGGCTAGCCTTTTCTGTCACTGGTTCTGCCTTTGAAAACTCAAACCATAATGATTCAGAACCAGAATTCGAAGGATTTACAGAAGAAGACATCCTGCTAACAAAAAAACAAACAAAAGAAGACAAAAGTAAATTTCTTTTTCAATTACTTAAAGACTTTAATTTAGGCACATCGCCTGAAATCATAAATGAGTGGCTAGAACTAAACAAAAATGGCTCAGCTACAGAAGATTTGACAGAAAAAGAAATAATTGCAGGTTGTGAGGTTGGGTCAGACTGTGAAAGTGATGAGGAAGGAGTAGAAGATGACAACGATGAGAAGTATGTTGGTCAGCCCCGGAGGATGAAGTGAGCTGGTGGTGGCCTGTGGCTGCTGTGCCATGCAGCCAGCCAGCCAGCCTCCAGCATGGTCCTGTGAAGCGCACAGGGGGTCAGTAGAGCAGCCTGGTAGATGGTCTTTGGAGAGCGGGGTGAGAAAAGTGGGCCAGTGGGGGGTTTGGGGGAACAGGAGAGAATAGAGCAGGAGGTGGGGCACTTGGGGAAGCAGGGATGGGTAGAGTGGTGTGGTGGGAGACTTTGGTGAGTGGGGGATGAGTAGAGCGGGAGGTGGGGAGGTTTGGGGGCAAGAGTGGGAGGTGGGGGGCTTGGGGGAGCAGGATGAGTAGAGCAGGAGGTGGATGGGCTTGGGAGAGCAGGGATGAGTAGAGTGGCCCAGTGAGGGTCTTGGGGGACTGGGGGTGAGTAGAGCAGGAGGTGAGGACTTGGGGGCAAGAGTGGGAGGTGGGGGGCTTGGGGAGCGAGTGGCCCCCGAGACTGAGTTGCTGGCAGAAATGGCCCCCAAGGCTAAATGACTGACACTCCAGCTCTGAACAATTAATCTGTGCTATCTTAGATGTTCCATTTAATATTTGTTCTGCGTTTTCTTTTTTCACCTAAAATGTAGTCTTCAGCAGTGTGGTTTAAATTTAATAACTCTACTTTTAGATGTCAATTATTTGACATTAATATAGATTAATATAGCATTCTCTTCTCTAATATGTATGTTAATCTTTTTGGATAATCACTTAAAATTAATACTGCATTGTGTTCTGAGATCAAAGCTTTCTTTACTATACATTTGCTTTTTTTTTTACAAAACTCTTGTATTGCAGATAGTGAGGACACTGTGTCTATTTCTTACGCCATCAGAACGGAAATGTTCCAGACTCTGTAGAAATGAATCATCCTTCAAGTACGAATCGGGACTCTTTGTACAAGGATTGCTCAAGGTAAGGATTATTGTGCCATTCGATATTTTTCTAAATTATTTTCTTCACTCTTCAGAAACCTACAATTTCTTAATTTATATAACCATCTTAATTTGAAAATACACAAAGATATTGCCTCAAAAAGTTTATCCTCTTCACTTGTTGATTCCTGATGCCAAACCATTAATTCTCTCTGTCTGTGTCCATTTATTGCCTAACCATTAATTCTCTCTGTCTGTGTCCATTTATTGCCTCTTGTCTTATACTTGGAGTGTAAGTGGTGTGAGGCAAAGACTGTTTTCCTTTTTTTTTTCAATTTGCTATTTGTATAGTTCCTACCACAGTACGGTCCTCAGCCAGAACTAGATTTCCTAGGTGCTATGATAATACATAAATACATACATAATACATAAATAATTACATATGAATACATAAATGATTACAAATAATTACATATATTTGCATGGTTTAAAAACTGTTTCTGAGAGTGCAAGAATTTCAAGCTAATATTTCTTCTGATCTGTTCCTTCTCTTGGGAATAGTTTTTATTATCATCCCTTCACTTCGGGAATAAATCTTTAGATTTACTACTTTTGGGGATCCTAAGCCCAAACAGGCAATAGTTTAAAAATTGCATATGCTAGCTAAATCATAGAAAAGAATATACATCTCCAGCACTCAAACATGCTATGAAAAATAGTTTCAGCATATTTACTAAGGGCTGTAGGAGTAGATGGTGCTTTATAGGCAAATAATAGCACATATGTCCCTGTCCCAAGGAGTTTTGACTAAATTTGACATGATGATGATAATGGCTAAATGATATGAAGCTAAAAGGTAGAATTAATAATAGGGTTAACAGATTACTTTAGGACAGTGTTTCCCAAACTAATTTGGCCACGGAACACTTTTCGGCTTGGAATATATTGCCAGAACACATACATGCTGATCTGGGCAGGGAGGTTAAACCAAAAATTGCCGCACATATTGCTCAAAAGTAGATTTAAAAGAGTTAGGGTTTTTTGGTCGTCTTTTATTTTACAAGAAGAAAAAATAATAAAGAGGGAAGCATGAAGGAAAATCATCTGAATGAACGACTGTCTTTCTGATAGGATGGTTAGCAACCCTATAAGTAAGATTAAAACTTAAGTACAAACCCAAAACAAAACATAACAGTTGAAAAAAGGATGATTAGCGTTCTTCTTGTGTACAAAAATAGGAAGGGCAATTTTGTTCAAAAAAGGATTGTCCTTCCTTAAAACTTAAAAAAACATTTTTATGAAAAATAATGCAAAACCAAATTAGGTATGGAAAAATATTTTTAAATTTTGTGTTTTTATAAATTTGTTGTTATGACAGAAAACTACTGGAAAATAAAATTAAGTAACATTGGACTTTTTTTTTTTTAAATGGGAAGGGTGTTTTTGTGTCTTTTGATCACAAATCCCCTTTCCATGCATGTTGACTCCTCTCCCTCCCCTGTTCCCTGCACTCCAGCTCCTCTTCTGTCCCATCCCAACTCCTTTCCTAGCCCCCATCCTACCTGAAAGGGCTAACACCAGCCCCTAAACCCAGCTCTCCAGCGAGGCCACTTCCCCCCTGCGGCTGTGCACAAGGTCGGAGATTTTTAAGGACCCCAATGGGCCCTTTTTTGACGGAATACCTATTCACATACTGCTGAACACCAGTGTCCCACGGAACACAGTTTGGAAAACACTGCTTTAGGAATTATGCTGTCAAAAGGCAATAGTAGCTATTTTTAGTAGTAAATACATAACAACAAATAAATAAATAAATACATTTTACTTAGGCCTTGTCTACACGAGAATACTTGTCCCGCAATAAGTTATTGCGGGACAAGTAAAGCGCTATAAGTATAGCGCTTTCCGGTGTACACACGTGCTCTTTGTTTCGCAAAGGAGCATTCACCCTTGGAATGCTCCTTTGCGAAAGAAGAGCAGTGTATGGTGGGCACCTGTCCCACCATGCACTGCCCACAGCCAGCCCCCTAGCCCAGCTGCAGGGCTTCCGGTGGCAGGGGGGGCTGCATTGCCAGCCCCCGCTGTCATCC